>QDEB01029790.1:3208-18708 GCA_004193795.1 Asbolus verrucosus | reverse complement strand
CACGGTTAGCTAAATAGGAATTTGACAAATCATATTATCAGACAGATTCCACTTTATTGCTGTAATTACAAATTTTCAATAAATATTTTGCAATTTAAACCTCATTTCAATACAATAAAATCAGTTTACCGCGTAAAACTGTCTGTAAGTCCGTATAATTTGTACAGGAAGTCAACCTGACTTACGCAGTTAAAATTAGTTATGCATTTGAAGTGTGATGTAAATATGTTAATTGCCACGAATTCAGAATTCTCGTGCGAGATTTTTTTCACGGTTGCAAAGTATAATTTGTAGTGTTCAAGTGTAATGGAAAGGACTCATCACAATGCAAAAAACAATTTGAATTTTACTGTAAAATTTGTAAACTGATAAATACATTTTTTGTTAATATTTCTAAACCCAGTCTCAATATTATAAAAAGTTTACCACGTAAAACCGGCTGTTAGTCCTTTTAACTTATATAAATAGTTAGGACAACTAAAACACAGCTAAAATCGCTCACGGAATTGAAAAGATATACAATAATGTTGTCTCTTTTACTAATTAATAAGAACTACTTTTTACGATAATTTGTTGTTTTTATAGTTTACATCCGAAAAAAGGATTTTAAAACATTTTGTATTGTAACACCAACTTTGGCTAAAGCAGTAATTTATACTGAACAGTTAATTTCACATGATAAGTGTTTTTACAGCTCTGAATTTGGTATGGAGTCATATCATTATGTACAGACATCCCACGATAAAGATAGCAACAAATCTCATTTAGACAGGCTTGACAAACTCAATTTTTATCAATCACTTAACAGTCAATTGAATTTCTTCCAAATGTTTCTTCGGACTTTAAATACTCGGCATCTTCCATAATGTGACAGTATCAAATGGGTTTTTTTATTTTAGAAATCTGAAAATGTTCATTCCATCGACAGTATTCGCGAAAAATTTAATCTTGGTAACATATGGGTAGCGGTAGCTGAAACAACAGATTCTCTTGATTGATATTTGCTAACTGTTTAGTTGGAAAGCAACCAGACACAACGCAATGGCTCTCTTGGTGCGAGAAAATATAAATTTTTTTCAGTTTTAGCAAAACATTCCAGAAATTAACCAGTTCCACTGCAACCTTTGAAACGATTGATCGAGATATTTTGATGAAAGTAAAGATGAAGTCAAGCAGAGCTGTTTTATGATAAAAAGTACATTCGTTTCTAAATTATAGACCGGATTCTCCGGGTCGAGTAGCTACCTCAGCGAGGAAAAAACTTAAGGCAATTTTATGTAAAAAATGTATCTTTTAAACGCTGCAAAAATATTTAGAGAAGATGCGCCGGAGCATGACACGGAGTATTGTTTGTACAACAGACTCAAGCGACCGACCATTTTACAGCGGACGATTTAGAAAAATGTAAGTTTGCAATGCAAACATGTCGGGATTTTCAAAAAAAAAAAAAAAAAACAAAAAAAGTCCTGTGATCATCATGAAGATAAATTCGCAGCCATCTTTAGTTCTGATCTAGCATGAGCCGAGTTTTTATTTCGTAACGATTCGGCCTTGATATGTTTCAAGACGAATCATATTTTGTGTCCGAGGAGGGCCACGCCCATCCGATAAAAAATGTGCGGTTCACAACTGAGATCTGATATTTACGATAAGATAGGGGAAAATACGAAGGTGCCCCCGATAAATTCGAAAAACCTTATTTATTAGGGCGATTTAATTTTTCGATGAGTAATGATACTCCCGAGAGAGCGGCCCCGGTTGCGCAAGCGAGAGGAAACGATTCATCATCGTTACAAAATTGAGTGTAATAACCAAATTACACATTTTTGAAAATAAATCCTCGACGTCAGAATGACGACGGTGGGCCCCGAGCCATCAACGCCGAAGATTTATCCGTCCGAAACGGCGATATTTTAAGTTTCATTATCGGGGGGGGCTACCTGTGCGGAAACCAAGGTGACATTCGGGCTGCGCCCCCCGCGGCCGTGCGAAAGAAGCACCGACGGTCCGGCCCGTATAAATCAGCGGCGTACCCGGCAATTACGTCGCTCCCCCGCCCCGTTATTATATCTATTACTTGCAGGGAGCGCTCCGATCGCGGGGAGACTTAATTACGCCAGAACGCTGCGCTCCTCCACCTTTGACCCCGCATTCCTCCAGTGCTGCCACCTATTCGGCACGAATGCCGACTCAATACCAGCTCTTCCTCTTCGTGATGCCCTGTCCGAGATGCTTCAATTCGATCACCGACCGCAATTCTGCCCACTGTCGAAAATCGCGTCTCCACACTCCCCCACGAACGAACTGGACAACTCTCGAAGCACCTTCAGCAAAGCTCATATTCCGATTTAGAGGTGGGGGTGGTTGTACAAACAGCCACGACAAAACGTGCAAATGGATCTTATTGTATGACATGTGGCGACCTTCAGGGCCGGATTAGAAGTGCACGTCTTCCAGTTTTGGGAAAAATAATGCAGGGGATCGGGTCCTAGGAGTCATTAATGGAAAACGCAATTTTTGCATATTTTCTTGGTATACTCTGCACAAAAGGGGTTTTGCGATATAAACATCTCGTTTGCGGCGAAGTATTTCTTCAGGAGTCTCCACTTCCATGCCTAAATTCGTTGCAAATTTCCAAAATTTCGAAAAATCCTATTTTACTGTGCCAAAAAAAGGTTTAGGAAGAGTTCAAGAGGTCGAAACCATTCCAAGACATTCCTAAACTTATCTTTCAAAAATTAACGAAGGAAATCCAAAACTTTCCCGAATTTACCTTTGGAAATCGCCTGGTTAATGTGGAACATGTTTCCAGAATGTTTCAAAATCGTCAAAAAACTTTGTTTTCTCGAATTCAACATATTCATAAAAACGCGTTGAGTATAGGTATCAAAATTTGAAAAATATAGACATAATTTTGAAATTTTAGAAACTATTTTTTGAAAATAAATGCACAGAAAGAACAAGAACTACTGAATGAAAAATGAAAAAAAAAGCAACAGAAAATTGGTCTCCCTGTCACCAGCTACGGGTTGAAAATTGAACTACTGACCCTTTTAGTCATCGCTACAGAGTTTAAAAACAACTGAAAATCGCACCGTGGCCTTGAAAGAGGTATAATTTTTTGAGCGACAGCAGGGCGCAGTCGGCTTTCCAAACTTATTTTCTTCGTGTTAAGTTCATGATAGATCACGGCGGCGGATCCATTTTGTTGGTCCAGCAATACCCATCATTTTCGTGGTGTAATTGCAGGGTAGAGAAAAACGTAGAAATGAAGTTCTAAAAACTCGGATGAGTAAATTAAATAATTTAATAAATAACAATTTTAAAAAACAGTAGACAACTACCATTTACTGAAGAAGTCGGCCCGGAGGATTCATTATGGTTGCCGGTAGAAACGCTTACCTTCTCGGTAGAAAAAAAACTCAATTAATTTAACTTCTCAGAAAATAACAGGTCTGTTGTTTGATGGCAACGTGAGAGGCGTGGTACGAAAACAACTCGGCTTCGACTCGACTATTTCTTCACTTTCTCTTCTTCCAGTCGAGTTTATCATCTCATTTTTCCGTCGGAGCATTTTTGATGTGAATCTGCCAGTTTTGTGACGGTCGTAAAGTTGGCTGGCGGTTTAACAGACTTCATGCTGGCTCTGTTTATTGCACCCGGCCGGTTGGACATCGAAAAAGCATAAAAACTCGCCCACTGGAACCGACCTGTGAGAATTGGTTCGATGGGAAGTGAAGAAAGATTTATATTGTCGCAGCCACCATTATTACATAAGGACGCTTTATGGCCAGATTTTCGACTTAATTCCTGTCGAAAGGACGATATTTAGAATCCGCGCAAGCGACGATCAGAAGCGGACAACCATCTCGTGGAAATCGGTTGGAAAAACCCCTAACACTAAACAACCATCATTTTGGGGATAATTCACCGAAGCATTTGTTGGTCCAATGACAACGAGAAGTCGCAAAAAAGCGAAGATATATTGGATGCACCAGACCTTTACGCCCCTATTATTGTAGTCAATGATTAAGAACTATAAAATTCAGGCTTTTCAGATGCTTATACCGGATCGCCTATTTTATTACTTAGTAGCTTTGATTGGATTCGAGTGTAGGTGTAACTTAATAATCCCAACGCCGTAATTATAGACCGAGAATTATTAATATTGTCTGAGGCGAAGAATTCAAACGTTCTGCAGAAAATAAAAAGAACGCAGCTTTTTCCTACTGTGAACCAGTCTTCACCATAGGATTCTCACGACCCAGTTATTGACAATAATGCTAATTTAATTAATGCTTCAGACTTCGGAATCAGTGACGCAATTAGGCCTTAATTGTGTGAAACCTGCGGAACCAATCAGGAAATCCAATAAACCGAACAAAAGGAAAACGAATCGGCAAGCGAACAGCTCGGCCTGTCTTCGATCAATCAACACGCGAAGAGGCACCTAATGGCTCTAAGTAGGCGAAGAACAAGTGTCAAAGTGGGGGGTTTACATTAAGTAGCTATTGCACCCTTGAGCCATATCCAAGATGACTCGACCTCTTCAGCGGTGAAAGATTCATCGATAACAGAACAGCGTTCAACACAAACAAGTCTACAAGTATTTATTTCGTGCCCAGAATATACATTCAAAACTGCCTCAGTAAATACTCAATATCTCACAGTCTGTGACAAATACAAAAAATCCGAAACTTCTAAAACAATTTAAAAATTCAACAAAATACAATTGATATTATTTGTATCTGTTGCTGAAAAATATTTAAACTCATCCCTAATCTGTCGGAATTTAGCCCCATTACAATATGCGGGATATGGTCACGTCACGTCAACACGAGTTTTGTAAGAAATCGTTCAAATAAAGACAACAGAATGGGACCTATCACTGATCTCTGAGGTACACCATATTTTATGTCAAAAATGTTTGAAATTTGATCTGACTCCTTATTTCTTTCCACTGAAACGGGACTTAAATAAATTTAAGCCCGTATCTCTCACGCCATATTGTTTCCACCTGACGAACAAGTTTCTTCAAGATCAAGAGCAGTTTTAGATAACGACCCGAAAATCATTAATTATTTAATTTTATTCAAAAAAATTAATGAGATTTCAAAAAAAAAACTCTTTAAAGTTGACAATCAGTCCGGACTGCAACAATCACATAAAACTGGAATTGAGAGAAATATTAAAGAGAGCGGTTATTCATTTGCTGCTGTGTAAAATGGATTAAAAGGAACATGTTTTTGAATGTCAGAGATGTCATTTTTAAACAATAATATGGCAGCCGTTCTCCTATACGATCACTAGTGCAAAAATTCTAAGCAAAATATTAATTATATTATTGACATAGATGATTTAAAGACGTTCTGTTCTTTTGGGTCTCTGGATAATTGTCACAATTCTGAATCTAACATAGAAAGACTGTTGTACAAATAGATTAGATTTAAATGTATCTAAACGGCTTGCTATTATTTTCATAAAAAGAATTTCTACATTTTTTGAAAAGCATATCAACCATGTGCTTCTAAAATAATACTAATAGTTATATCACCTTTAGATATGAGATAATAATGAAAACTTAAGACCAATCAGCAGGAGAAAAATATTAAAATTCGTTGCAACGCTGTCCGAAAATTCACTATGACCAGGACCACGAAATTATCAAAACGATCTGTAGATATTTTGCTTTTCGCTGTTAGCTCCACCAGATAAATGTCAATTCAAACATTCTGTCGGTTGACTTACCAACATTGCAAGTGGTTCCCGTCCATCCAGGTCCGCATTCGCAGCTGAAGGATCCCCCGGCCTCCAAGCAGGTCCCCCCGTGGAGGCACGGCTGCGGAGCGCACGGATTGTCGACGACTTCGCAGTTGATGCCGGAAAATCCTTCCGGGCATGTGCACAAGTAATTATCCGGGGCCGTGTTCTCACAGGTGCCCCCATTTAAACACGGTTCATGGGTTCCGCAGTAATTTAAATCTGAAAAGATGAAAAAGCTTAAGCGGGAAAAAAACCTTGTTTTTAGGAATAATTAGCCTGCTTGACCTCGGTGATTGACAGGATGAGTGAACCGAAATTGATGGTTGATGGGAATTGTGCGCTTTTTGAGGAGTAAATTGGTGTTACGAGGCTTCCTTTTAATAATATATTGGATGGTAGAAATAATTAACGACCACCATTTACATAAATTAACTGTGAAAACTCCTTTCAAAAAATATTAGTATCCAAGCGAAGACTTCATGCAAAATATATGTTACATTATATAGGTACTTTGGTCCATTACAAAAAAAGTAGTATCTACATACTTGTGAGTGGTGTATTTTAGTAGATACACATTTTTCAAAAGTGCTACAAAACATGTAATGATGTTCCTTTTGAATTATTACAGGAAACTGTAGCTACAGCATTTTGATTACATTTATAAAGGGCCGTCTTGACTTAACCATCTATTTTTCAAGGCGGTTGTAATCAATTATTTTCCCAGTGGGGTGCACGCACTAATAAAAGTAGTTAAATACGATGGGTTTAAGCCAAGTTTATCAAACACCAAGAATTTAGTCGCCCTTTGTAATGAAAATACAAATTTGATTTATCTCCTACACTATGCAGTTTCATATTAACTATTAATTTCTTAGAAGTTTCCATCCAAAAATAATTTTTTAATCGATCAAAAAAGGCAGATGATATTTATTAATTTCTATAATACCTTCATTTTTACTTTTTTCAAATCAAAATGTAAGCGCTGTTGAAATTTTGTATATATGTTTCATTCAAAAGTTAAATTTCATTTAAAAATATTTCATTGAGTGTTGTGACTCAAGCTGTGTTGTAAATATAAATTACACCAGCTTGTAATTTAAGTTACAACCCAAAGAACTCATCAATCATTTTGAATTGAATGTACCCATAAATTCAGTGAAAAAATGTAAAAGCTGCTATCCTGGAGTATGATTTACTGTTATTTTTTCACGTCGAAGTCTACATGCAAACTTCAATAAAAAAAAGTTGTAGAATCGGTAACTCCCATATTTCAACACTATAAAAACATTTATCGTGTGGAACTGGCTGCAAGTCACTATAATTTTTACAGGGAGCACAACTCGATTCACATGGCTAAAACCATTTATAGATTTGAGATGAGAAATAATTCAAGTCAACGAAGTCAGACTTGCACTTGACACGAACCAAAATATCAATCAAAAAATTTTTTCTTGATTTTTGAATTCCGAAAAGAATTAAAGATGAAACGCTCAATTCAGACTGAAACGTTATCACAATATGTTTATTTTTTTTGTTGAAAATGTACCGTGTGATCGACCAAATTGAAATTCAAAATGAAATTCTTTACGCTTTAAAAATTCAATGGTAAGCTTGAAGATGAAGCAACAACTTTACTGAAGTTAGCATAGTTTCTCATAATTGTTGTCTCAAAATAACGAAACGTAACCTTCAAAGATTGCTTAATCTTGTCTGATATGCGGCAAATGAATTTGTAGTTGCGGTCGGTGAAAAATAAATCACAGATAATGCGATAATTTATGCGAATCAAAGTTCGCGTTACCAAATGGAGTTTTGCAACTACTGCCGACTACACTAATCCATGGTACTAAATCATATTCAAAGCCTTTTAGTTTAAGGAAGAAGTGAGGATAAAATCTGACAGACAACAAATAACAACACTCAATTAAGTTGCAACAAGCATTCACGACTTGTATATCCACTCTTGGTAAAGATTCTGTTGATCATACAGCAAGTAATTTGTTTCTCTTAAAAATAACGTGCAATCTGAAAAATTAAGAATCAGAGCAAGTCGTGAACTGATAAATGCTGATATCACTACCAGACAACATCAGACAAATTTTTAATACTTGAAACGATTTGATGCTTTCCACCACTGTTAGGAGTTAATGTTGATCACACGGGATAAATTTGATTTTCTGAGAGAATACACGAAAATGAAGATTGCTTCTGTTGAAAATAGCATGAAGCAGTAACTCAAAGTATGAGAGTTATGCCAAAGCGGTGCTCTTCACCAACTGTTCTCAGAACTCGTTAAAAAAGAATGGTGAAAAAAGCACCCCGGAGGATTCACACAATTCGCCCCTTATGTCGGCCTTGGTGAACCCACGGTTTATGGTCTTTTATCACATTCGTTTCCGATTGCTTAACATAATACAAGCATTAATATGCTCGCGGTTATAAACCAATTTAAGCGGCTTAGTTAAAAATGTAAAGCTGTTAAAGAGCATGGTGTAGCTGCAATTTAAAACACCGTGGGATCCAGTTACAGGTGCGACTGTTGGGTTCTTGGGACCACGAGGTGGCCAACTCCTCTAACTCAACCGGATACGGCCTAAGAAAAAGGATTAGACTCACAAAAGGCAACGTTGGAAACTCTTTGTCTAATTCGTGGCTTATTTAACTCGATATTTATAGTTATGGTTGTCTGCTAACCGCTGCAATTTTTTACTTTGAGGTCTATTTAACAATATCAAACGCAACAAATCGTGTGTATCTAAACGAGAAGACTGGAATTTAGAACAGTATTTCTAATAATATCATAAATTAAACGATTTCTATTGTTGCCGGTAACGGCCTCTTCAGGTGACTGATGAGCGCATAAAAATGTTTTGTTTCAGTCATAGCCTGCGTGATGAAATTCGCTTTACACTCGAGGAAACACGTCCCGTCCAAACCAATTAAAAATTTTGGACAGTGGTCGGTCAAAATTTCCGGACACGGGTCTTGGCACTTTGAAACAAGCAAGATTAGTTGCTAGCTATCGAAGAAGGTCGAGTATAACTGTAACTGAATAATAACTGAAGTTAATTGGCTCGTTTCGAGACATCTGCACTAATTCCGTGTCGTCATTTTTTGCCTAATTTGAATTTGTACTTTGACTTTTTGGCTGGACCATGACCGCACTTCCAAGATGACAACGACTTTGATTTTGACTTTCGTGACTGCGTGTTGGTGCACATGTCAAATCAAAACGAAGGGAGAAAAAATTCAACTCATATCATCATTAACTATGATACAGCGGGTGGTCTCAAAGCAGACTTTATCTCAGGAAAAAAGGAAATGTTATTTGTGACAATGGCTCGCGGATTGCTCTATTTTGACTACGTGATGTATTTTTCCACTTAATTTTTAGTGAACAGCGTAGGCAATATCTTCTTTTGAGAAAAAATGTATCGCTTCAGCATCCGATTCTGCGAATTTGTGACGTGACGTCTCTCACAGAGGTCACACAAAAACAATTAAATTAAAAACGTGCCCGGCAAAGATAACGTGGAAATATGGTTATGTAATAACCTTCCTCGCAGAATAACGCAGTCAAAAAAATTAATGTACCGTGCAAACGATCTGTCATTCTCCTACAACTTAATAAACATAAAGTCCGCCGCAAATAATCGCGCTTTGTAATCGAAACGTCCAAAAAAAATGGGAACACAACAGATGCGCCCTTATCCAACTGTTGTTAGAAAACATGAAAAAAACCGAAGTGTCCTAAAGGGACCGAGTGTCCATTCATCGTCGACGCTAAAAAAATAGAGCAACAGGGGCGTTATGGACGGTGATCCGGGATAATGGTGCACTTGATCATGCGGCCGTTTCAACCCCCTTTGATTAAATTAACAATGATGTCTAATACGGGCTGAATGGGCCTCTGCGATTTAACCCTTCAACATGTGTTTATGGGGGCGCCAATTACGCGAACATTTACACTTGCACCGAGAGGATTCGGACTGTAAAAATGTATTGTGAAATACATGCGATTTGCACTCTAAAAATAAAATGAAATTTCTTTTTCCTTTCGATTTTTGGTGTGAATTTATATTTGAACGTATTAACTACATTCTGAAATAATAACTGACATGTAATTTTAATCTTAATTTGGAAACAGAATCGCTAGAAATATACATTTTTTAACATTTAATTTCGTTAGAAACAAAATATTTAGTAACAGAAACATATTGCGGAACAAAAAGGTTTCAGAAATCGTTTAAGTTAAGTTTGTAATACTTAATCTAATTTACAAAGTTAAAAAGAAAAAAAAATCAATTATTTCACCTTTGAGAAGACATAACTCTTTTACGATGTCAGATAGAACAAAAGTTCATTTGAATTTTCGTAACCATTATTTATGAAGGATCTGTCATTAATATATTTGCATATATTTCGGCACCACCTGTATATGTTAATAAAATCGAATTAAAATTTCTGAATTGAAGAGTAAAATCATCTTCTCATGGAAAAGGACACATCGTCAGTGTTTACTTAATTTCCAAAATCCTCCACCAATTTTGTTATCCTCATTTTATTAACTTTGCTCAGAAGATACACATCCTGCCAATTTCTAAACAATGAGGCTATTAAATACGAAAATTGGAGTTATGTTAACATAGTCTGAATAAACTGTTTAAATATATAAAAATAAACACAGTAAAGCCAATTCTATAAAATTTTCCAGGAAAATTCCATCAACTTTTTGAAATATATAGTATATTATAATTACGAAATTGTAGAAAGAGAAAGCCTGGAAGTCGGAGCGTGTGGATCTTTCAATTCTGTGGATGTTTGATTTTTGGTGGATCTTTGAAATGAATTAGCCAATGTCCTATCAATTTTTTCCGTACGAGCATTTTTAATTTTTAATTATCTTGTACTCACTTTCACGTGAGAAAAAGTACTTTTTTGTTGTCAGTATGCATACCGATTTTGATCAAAAATGGGTCTAAGGAGTTTAAAAATGTATCGCTCCGAAGATAAATCTGGAGTAAAAAATAGATTCAAATAAGAGACAAAAAATTAACATCACGTTTTCTTTACAAAAATTATGAAAATCTGTTCCTTTCTTTATTGCTCTCAAGTGTCACTTAAATTCTATAGTTGGTCGATGAATGAAACAGACCTTTTTGGAGCAGGTGTAATGTGACCCTCACATAAATTAATGTACTTTATGTGAATTCTTCATTCTTGTTCCAGTTCTTATTCATAACTAAATTTAAGATTTGATTTAACGAAGATAAAAAAAAAAACATAGTGAACAGTGGTCCTTATCGTATAAATAATTTTGAATAAAATTGAACGCTAAATTTTAATACTGCAAAGCAGCAAATATAACTTTTGTTTATAATATAACTTTTAAGCAATTCATTTTTCTTTTTAATAATTAGTTATTTATTATTATTTATATGAAAATATAAAAGTTTAACAATCCCAAAAATTTATAACGCAACAAATTAAGTGGAATAAANNCTTAAGTACAGATAGTTCCTACATGTTTTCGTACAATTTTATCAACAAAAAAATAATCAAAATAATCTTTTTATAAAGAAATTTATATGATTAAAGAAAAGTTGGACAAAATTACAAAAACTTTATCCACGTAATTGTGATTGGTCTTCACATTTCATGGCTGTTAAAATTATTAAGAATATAACAATTTTATAAAATTAAATATTTAAATTTATAAAAACTACCGGTAACAAATATAACGATATCTACAATATAATTACGAAAAAAAGAAATATATTTTTCGTTGTTATTTAAGTCTGTTTATATTTTTTACATCAGATTGATTTTCCAAAGACAAGTTACACTTATTCTTTATACAAAAAAGTAAGTGGAATTGAATAAAATTAGAAGCAAGTTTAATGCCTCATGGAATTAAAGTTGTTTATTAAAAAAGAAAACAAAAAGCTACTTTTTAAGCATATTTTGAACGTATTCAGTCGATAGACTCAAGTATTTCCGTCATAAATTACAGCGGTGCATTTGTGTCAAAGTATTCAACAGAGCCAAGGCCTAAAATGGCTTGATGAATCCACGATTTGTGTACGAAATTACTAACAAATTGAAATTGTTCAGTCGAGGTTTTCGAGAGCCAATTATCCATGCGCGAAATAAGGAATGCATATGTGTGAGTGGCATTTCGATATCTTGAACCGTTTGTAAGAAAATTCGATTTTTTTCTTAAAACTTTGAAAGCTAGCAACTCATGTGCCAAGTAACAGATTTTGATTTTTCTTCTTTTGTTTGCCTCCATTCGATTTGCCAAATTTCATCGTGTTGTCTTAATTAATAACGAAGGGGGGTGTGCACCCTCCCACAACCCTTAGGAGCTATATTGCCCATTAATAAACTCAGATCTACGAATTTGACAAAATTCTTTGTCGACACAAAATCTGAATGTCCTAGAAGACGATCGGGCGAGCGGGAGACATGGAAGAACAAAAGCGCTCCTTGTCGAATTTGGAAATTGGTAGTTTACGAGTTTGAAAACAGGTCCAAGGATTATGTTACATCATTTGGGGAAATATCTTCAGGCATTTTGTCTTTGATGCTGTTTGTACAAGGAATGAGGAGGATTTTCCTTCACTCTTCTCCACAGTCTCGAGACTTGGCCCGGCTGGCTGAACCTGCGGGAGGCAATTACCTTGGTCGCAGAGGATCCCGCCCCAGTTGGTGTCGCAGATGCACTGCCAGGAGGAGCCGTTGCAGTACCCGTGCTTGCAGCCCGGATAGGGCTCGCACTGGTCGCAGAAGTCCCCGCGCCATCCAGGCCGGCAGCTGCAATAAAACGATCCGTTTAGATGCGCGTCGAAGGTCCAAAGGCGTGTAAGTACACACAATGAAAACGATCCGGTTGCGCAACAGATCCGCTTTTTGCCGCCATTTCTGAGAAAGCGTCGATGCCTTCCGTTCCCAACGCAATGTAACGATCGCTCCGTTTCATTGTGGTGCGAGCCGTGACAAATTCGCACCTCCAGCGCATTTCTAACAAACTTATTAACACCATAATGCACGTCCCGACGGAAGTACAAACATGGCCGAACGGCCGAAAGGCGAAAAAACCGACTCATTTTGTGCGCCTCGCCCTCAAAAGAACTGGATTTCACGGCGGCCGTATCGGCGGACAGAAAGGGACTCCTTAACGCAGCCGCCGACCGTAACTGCGGCCGAACCGCCGGAGATTTCAATCGCCGATCGAGGCACGAACCCGACCAAATCCTGCGGAGGGCGGCAGGTGAAGGCATTTCGCCGTCGTACAAGGGTAAGGCGTTTTGCAATGGCGTTTCTCAATTACGCCTGGCAATAATTCTCGTCGTAAACCGTATTTAGATACTATCGAAAACCGTGAGGAGCCCATCCATCCCGGCATTAATTATAAAAGAAAGCAGTAGGCGTAGCTCCGCTAATACAACAGAAGTTAATATATAATCTCGGGATATCTGACATCAATACCACAACGAAATATAATCGTTTGTAATAACCGACAATTAAATTCGTATCAGATTTATCGAGAGTCCCAAAAAAATATCGCGTACAGTTACGAAGTACTCCGCAAACGCAAACATTATTAATCAAGCGCAGTTTTCACCACGGACAGAGCAAACTCAAAAAAAGCGAGTATGTAGACTTGGCTCCAGGCTAGGCGACTTAACGTGCAATTATCAAATGCCGATATTTTAACGTGGCGATCCCAATTCAATTTGCGCCAGCTCGGCGATTTGCTCTAAGGCAATCGAGCCTGGAGATTACGCAACTTGGCCCAGAACTGTTGAAATATTACGAAAAGTTTGGCTCATCCGGAAAGTGGGTCTCCGGCCGCGGCGGCGAGTGAATTTGACGCGAAACTTTCATCTGCAGTTGTCACATCGGTCGTGAAGACGTCGAGGAGAGAATCACACCGTCACGCAGATGTCTTCATGGTGGAAGAAGCGGTTGCGCTACTGGGATTAAATTATATCAATTGTCGGATGGATTGTATCCGACATGAAGAAGATGCGTCAATTACTGGAGGAACGAAGCAGTTTTAGGTGCGGAATCGATGGGTGCGTGAGAACTCGGGAACCGACCGCGGAAATGACTCCGTGATGGATTCGTANNGCTGTAAAGTTACTTACTTGCACTCGCCGGGGTTATCACATTTGCCGTGGACGGGATGGCAGCCGGGTTTACAGACGGCTGGAAAAGAAATTGGTCAAAATTGGCAAAATGTTCAAGCTGTGACCCATTCTAAGCAGGAGAAATAACTCGACCGTCAAGACTGACAAATGTACCAAAATTTAGTAGTGATGTTTTACGTTGTCTTTATTTCACGATTATTTATTTACATTTAGACAACCAAATCATTTACTGATATTGTTGAAAAATTTTGCACGAAATCTCAAATAAAACGAAAATCATGTTTAACACTACAAAATGAGGGGCAAATGTAAATTCCAACATATGTTTCTCTCTTAATTTTTTATTTTGTAATATTTCTGCAATTTCTACAGTGAAAAAAAAAATTAACACCGAATTTTGAAACCGCCACAGTCAACTGAAAGATTACGTGCGAGTTAGCGAAAATTTTGTATTTGATAATATCAGAATTTTTAATACCGACTGACTATTAATGAGCGATAATTTTTTTATTACGTTATTACTAATCCTCAAATTCAAATCTCAAAACAAAAGTAAAAATAAAACAAAGCCTGAGCTGTCATTTAGCAATTTTTATTATTTGCAGTTCACGTTAATAAAACTTGTTTTTTTGTAAAATCTTATTTACAGTATCAATTGTAATCGATAATGAATAGTAATGATGGCGAATTTCTATAATGTTTCTACTCTGATTTCTACTTTGCATCTCATATGTGAAAACCCTAACCTAAAAACCTAAATCGTTAAAAAATGAGACTGGTCAGGGGTGCCAACTCACCAAATTTTCTTCATTTATTAATAGACATTCGGTATTAAGTAAAACTTCGAAAGTCAAAATGCAGATGATTACGTAAAAAGTAGGTAAATCTCACACAAATATTAGTTATCCAATATTGAACTTTTAAATATTTTAACTTTACTGACAATGATGGATAATCGACGAATTGTTGGTAATACATTTCAAATAGAAGTCAGTATGAAAAAAATCTCTAAAATTTCGAGAGAATGTAGATGCTGTCGTAATACTCAAAAGACAATTTAATTAACCTGAAAAGTAGTAGTGTTTAATATTAACTTTAAGAATAAATTGAAAGAGTGACAAATATCGTTAATTCTTGATGAATTTTAGAGTTACCTTTTTTTCTTAATTTTGAAGTTTTATTACAATTATATTCTATATTTTCCGGTCAATTTCTGCTCAAAATTATATTGTATGCTACCTGGATTTTTTTAACTGAATTTTTATCGTCTTTATTAAGATGTCAAACATCTGTCACTTTAGGTTACTATTTATTAACAGTTTGAACAACTGCTAAATAATCGTTGAAAATTAGGATTTCGGTATCAAAGTGAAATAAAAATTATTAGAAACGCATGTACATCTTGTTTCAATTTCCTTTCTATGTATTATTAGATTAAAAAAATAAGATATATGATAGTTCACTTGTTTTAAGAATATAAACCTTGCTTTAATAGAATAAAATCAGTTTATGGCGTAAAACCGACTACAAGCCATATAATTTATACAATCAGTACATTTTGACTCATTAAAATGGCTAAAA
>QDEB01029737.1:0-15859 GCA_004193795.1 Asbolus verrucosus | reverse complement strand
ACAAGAGGAAAAGATATTTAAATAAATAGTAGAAGTTAAACTTAGCAATTTGCTGTGGTCTACTTTCCTTATCATTTCATTCATATTATTCCTAAAACCTTCTCCCTCATGAGTGTTTTTCAGTAAAAAAACATACCTATCTAACTCATGAATCTGAAGGAATGAAAATGTTTCTTTTCTTCTTCCAACATCTTTCTGTCTTTTGCATAACTTAAACATCTAGTTTAAATAATTCAATATGTACTTTACGAATTACCTTATTTGTTTTGGTGATACAACAATTTTCAATCGATGTTTTTTATACTGAATATCAAATGAAATTCTCACAATTTCTTTAATAATTAATTTATGGAANNTAATATGACGACTTTATTGATAAAACAGGGAAAATAGTTTATAAATACTGTTTTAAATGCGAATCGTACAGGTGTTTACCCCACATTAGCTGCCTTATGAAGTTCAGAATCAAATAAGTCTTTTTTATTTACTTATATTTGAGGATGTAACGTAAACTAGAAAAAACGTCGTAAAACTACTGTAAATCAAAACAAGTTAACCTACTACTGACAATCAAAAATCATTTTTTAAATGTGTTTATTGTTCCATATTTTGATTCGTCTGAAATTTAGGAAAGAATTAACATCAAAATTTACAATTCAAATTAAATTCAGAATTATGCGTTGCTGTAAACTTGAAAATGTGACTAGAATTTTTTTGAATAAAATTCTTTTTCGTTTTAATTGTACTTTCATTCCTGTCCATTTTTATGATAAGTTATTTATCACAGATTAATTTTAACTCACTGAACAAGAATTTCAATCCTTGAATACTATAACAAAATTTTATTATCGATAGTTACTGCTACCGCTTGTATTTGAATTTGCAGTTTTAAAATTTAAAAAATTCCTCTATTTTTAATTTTGCATCTTTTTACAATTCGAAAGAGATGTATCTTTTGGAAATCGTTAATCATCTAACAGAATTCTTTGATTAATTTTTGTAGTGTAGGCACTTATCTATTCAGCTAACTACAATTACTATAGAATGATTAATTAAACTTTGAAAAGTTAACTATTATTTAAAGTACACATAAAACGAACTTTCAGTTTATTTCGCCATTCTGTTAGAGACAAATGCATACTTGATAGAGGCAGTCATAGTTCCAATAAACTTCAAAGTTTAAACCGCTTAACAATTCCTGTCTCAAAACCACAGCACTTGCTTCGCAAGAGTCCACACTTCATTGTTAATTTTCATACAAGTCACATATAGTGCCAACTATTTATTTAATAAACGAAAAATCCAACTTTTGCAGCAGTAAATGGTAAAAATTACTGATAAAGACTTCGGGTTTAATATATTTTTTTTTAGATACCATGGTACCATTTAAAAAATTACTTAGACCAGAAGTGGAATTTAAATTATAACGAAAACCTTTAATTAACTATCTGCGCCATATATGGGGTGTTCATTTAAAAAGTGCATCAAGTTACTTTTGACTTTTTGATAGACGAAGATGCTGCAAGAAAAGGATGTGCTCTCTTATGTCAGAATTCTTGCGTCATCTTCGTCTATCAAAAAGTCAAAGGCGACTTGATGCACTTTTTAAATGAACACCCGATACATACTATTATATTAATTTTTGATAAATTAATATTAAATATCACTCTTTCTCAAAAGGCGACTGGATTATTTTTTTTTTCTAAAATGCGTTTCACCAATAACAGTAAAATGTAATGAGAAAAAAATAGGTTACTGAAAAAAGAATGCGACTAGACAACTAAGCAACATATTGATACAGAATGAGCATTAGTGACATTAATCCTAATGCAACAGAAACTTTTAACACAAAATCAAATTTACTTAAAGCTACCTCTTCTAAACTGAATATGATTTTGTTACAAAGAAATGAAGTAATACTAATGGTAATATCAACAGAAACGAGTTTCTAATGTGGGAGTAGCATACAAAGCACGATGCAAAATGAATTTGAATTATTCGATCATGGAAAATAAAAAATTTGTGATTAGGTAAAAAAAAAAGCTATTTTACGTGATTTCCGAGATTAACTTATTTTTTATAAATAGGGTGGAATTTTCCCCTGATTATTTAAATAAAAATTAATTTCATCATCTGGTTATTGAAATTGAAATATAGACAATTTTATTTGTTTGATTTTTCTAAAATTAGATATTTTTTTGGCGTTTGAAACTTCAGAGCAAAGAAATTCGTCGAAAGGCAAGAATAACTTTTTTTAGATTAAGGTGTCTTTATAAAGTTTTTACTTCCCAAAAGGTTGTAATTTCTTCAAGCATTCAATCGAAAAACCTTCTTTTCAACTTATTCTGTCACCCTGAATGAGTTCCTGAAGTTTCAACTGCGGGTTTTTGGAAGAGCCGAATTTAACAAAAATAGAAAAGAGAATTCAGATACTCTCAAAAACGTAGTCTTTCGATTAAATTTTCCCCATTTTCGACTTCATAGTACCAAACGTCGAAGTGAAAATCGATGACGATACTTGAGGCCAAACTCCAGTGCCAACTCTGCACGCTGTTATTTAGATACACTGTGATACAAATTTATTCCAATTAGCTACGTTTTCTCTTAACTGAAGCAGTATATCATGCATTCAAAGTTCGACCTCATCACAAAACGGCTATTATTAACGTAATTAAAATTAGCTTTAACGCAAATAAATCATTTTTCAACAAGCCGTTAACGTCAAAACTTACATGCATTTAATATAAAGGAAATGTTACTAAATTTCTGAAACGGATAAAGATAAATGATTTTAGGCTCCGCCGTTCAAAATAAAAATGTGAATATCGCGAAAAGGAAACATTATAAATGATGGGGAGACGGTGAACATCAAGAAGTTATTACACATTCGATTTTTACATGAAGCGGCTACGAACACAACGAAAACTAATTCTCATCACAAACCGACGGAACTGTTTAATGATTTTTCTAATATAAACTGCTTAAAAGTGGCAATTCTTCGTCCTTCAAAAACGTTATTGATCAGGTTGTTAAAAATAATAAAACATTACTTGATTGTAGCACAGCAAGGTTCCAGCTTGTTGAATCGAACCTCCTGCGGGCCGGTTATTGTATCTATAAAAGGGTTATACTGTCTTTATTGTTTTTTTATAATACCGCAAAAAGCAGATTTTTCGGGAAAATAAATCTACATGCACCACATCTGACGCGGCCGTAATTCGCAGGACCTTATGTCACATGTGCTGAATTAACTTCAGCACTCCTAAAACATTAGGGGAAGCGGCAATAAAAGCAGATAAGGACGATTCTCTTTCATGAGGAAATTGAATTGTTATGATAAATTTGCCGTCGAAATGAAACAAAATACAGTTGAATCGAAATGAATAAATTATACCGTTCCTGCTGATACCCAATTATGACTGAAAATGAAATTTTTAGATTGTAAACGACAAAAAAATCCCAATAATTCCATTTGAGTAGCGGTTATGCGAACTGAATCAACAAGATGGAATTTCAAATTAGAACGATAACCGAAAAGAGAATGATGAGCTGTTTTAAACAACCCTCTGGCGCTCAAATGTCAACACAATGACAAATGAACTTTAAAAAATATTGTGTGGAAAGACGGAAAGTCTCTGTTACATGCATGAATTATTTGCAATTCTTCTGGGGCTAATCAATAAAATTTCCATAACTAATTAAGATTAACGTCATTAGGTTACCCGAGCTACCCAACAATCGCAGAGTAATTACTGAATAATAAATGTCGTTAACTGAACATCACTTAAGCTCCCCGACTCTCGTTCTAACATGACTGTGAATCTTTCGCGATAAAATAATCCTGATGCGTTACACCTCCATGCATAACTAACTTCCTTTTTATTGCAGGCGTTATACGAGCTAGAGCTAGCAGGGTGTAATGAAATTACAGAAGCAGGATTATGGGCATGTCTGAACCCTAGAATAGTTTCGCTGACTCTGAGCGACTGCATAAACGTCGCCGACGAGGCCGTGGGCGCTGTGGCCCAACTGCTCCCTGCACTGTACGAGTTTTCCCTCCAGGCCTATCATGTAACCGACGCTGCTTTGGGGTACTTCTCGCCAAAACAAAGCAATTCACTCAATATTCTTAGACTGCACTCTTGTTGGGAAATTACTAATCACGGGGTTGTAAATATAGGTGAGCGTTCTTTATTTAGCCACATCGATCTGATCCGTCCGTTCCAGTTCATTCTTTACCAAATTTAACAATACTCAGCTTATCGGGATGCAGCAAGATCACGGACGACGGAGTGGAGCTTATCGCAGAAAACCTGCAAAAACTGAGATCGTTAGACCTGTCGTGGTGTCCTCGTATCACCGATGCTGCCTTGGAGTACATAGCGTGTGATCTCAACCAATTAGAAGAGCTTACCCTTGACCGGTACTGATGAAATAAACACACAAAGCTAAAATTAAATTGCATGTTGCAGATGCGTTCACATAACCGACATCGGAATCGGTTACATTTCCACCATGTTATCTCTGTCTGCACTGTATCTACGCTGGTGTTCACAAATTAGGGATTTTGGACTTCAGCATCTATGTGGAATGAGAAACTTGCAGATACTGTCATTAGCAGGTTCGGACGATGCGGCGCGAGATTCTGATCGTTTTCTATTCGACTGCTGTTTCAGGGTGTCCATTATTAACTTGTAGTGGTTTATCAAGTCTGATTCAATTAAGGCATATGCGAGAGTTAGAGTTAACAAATTGTCCAGGGGCATCAAAAGAACTTTTTGATTATTTGAGAGAACATCTTCCACGTTGCCTCGTAATAGAATAAGCCGATCACCATTTGTCCACTTGTTATATTTGATACTAGATTGTGCAATAACACTGAAATCCTAACAATAATTTTGTATTTATTATTTTCTCTGTTTTAGTTCGAGTATGTTTCGTCACTTGTCTCGTATGTTGATAAATTATTGTATATTTCAATAGTTTTTAATTAGTTAATGTGGTGTACATAATGAAACTATGTTTCGCCAATAAATCATAAAGATATTTTATAAAGGAGCCTATAGTTTCTGAATTCTAAAAGTTTTCGCAAGATAATTAGTTTCTTATTACATCCGAAGGGACGAAGAAGTTGCCCATCTGTATTCCTTCCGAAAGGTAAGTTTGTAATAATAATTAATACGCGACTACTACACGGCTGAAAGTCTCAAATTTGGGAGATTAAAACGGGCCGTTAATGCTGTTATAATAAATTATTAACAGCTTCTTTGTTATTCCCTTTCCAGTTAATAAAGTAGGTCAGCTTATACAGGTATCCGTTACTATCACCCACTAATGTATTATTTACAAAATATTAGGCTAATTTTCTAATCCGAAACAGACAACCCCTAAATACCAACCAATTACCTCAAAGGCAGTGTCAAAGTAAGGTGTCTACCACAAGACAAGAGATTTTCTGCATCAAATCAGATTACGAGGATGAATGGTAGAGAGCACGGACTACTTTCAGAATAATAATGAAGGAAATAGTGCGGTGTTTCCATTCAGGAACTGGAAAACGAGATTTTTTTTTCAGAAGATAGAGTACAGAAATAAACAAAATGTACAATTTGAATTTTAAGGAGATGTGTCTTTCTATGAAACTGAAATGACACAAATCATCAAGATGATGGATCTGGTGATCTTTGTCTCTAATTTATCTAAACTGTTGGAAACAGTCTTGTCGAGTTAAACTTGACAAAAAAATGTAAATGGATGGTTGTAATTTTTTGTATAATTCTGTTATACAACCGAGGAAAGAACTTTTAATATTGCAGTTAATCTCCTTTGCAAACCAGGGACAATATTGAAAAAACAAACGTTGAAAGTCGATATTCCTAAGAATTAAGAATAAGTATAGCGAGTATGAATAATTTGCGCCAAAAATATTCATTACCAGAACTTTGCTACAGTTTGGAATTACTGAGAGGAACATTCGTGGGCATAAATTTTCACAATTTATTATTGTTAAGTCTGTTTAAATATTTAATAACTTTTTATTCAAAATCCAATCATGAAAATTCGTTTAAAAGTGTTATTAAATCTAAATTTTAAAATTTTAAAAGAAGAAAAATCCATTAGAGTCTCATTAATCTAAAACCCTCGTAGGTCGATCAAAAAAAAAGGTTGGTAATAATTCTAGAAATAAAAAATGTTCTAAATATGAACTTTTATATTTATTTGTCTTGTTCCTTCAGTTAATGTTCGAAATATAGGAAACACTTTAAGATTGACGGTCCAAAAGACATATTCACCTAAATTTAAAAGTTCAAAAACAAAGTACCATTACTTTCAAAGTTAAACAACAAGACAGTAATGTTTTATTTTTGGAAAAATGCAAGAAAATATTCTGAACTTTCCTTAATTCGAACAAAGATCGGTTCGCATTAACGAAATCCTAATGTAATTTGTAATCAACTGTCGAACATTTCAAAAATTACTGAAGTTATCTCAGTTCTTCTTACTTTTGTTTTTATTTTGTTTGGAATGTGGAATATTCCGTTTTAATAAAACCCTACAAAAAGGAATCAAGGATCACAATTATTGTATTTGTTTCCTGATTTATTTTGTCGTTCTAAATTTATGT
This sequence comes from Asbolus verrucosus, assembly GCA_004193795.1. Taxonomy (NCBI): domain Eukaryota; kingdom Metazoa; phylum Arthropoda; class Insecta; order Coleoptera; family Tenebrionidae; genus Asbolus; species Asbolus verrucosus. Next base: position 9,234 of record QDEB01029737.1, on the reverse strand, counting down.
CTAAAAAATCTAAAAAACTGAAACTGAAAAATGTTTAAATTATGATTTCATCAAAAATAAAATAAATGCCAGTCGTTTAATCTGACTGAAACAATTTTATAGGCTGTCACGCATTTTTGATTGGCTATTCCTGACGTCAAAACTTTTGTCGTTGGTCATATCTCCGAATCAGTTTCCGTTTAAGACGATTATAAACCTGGCCTTATGCTGAGTTTAGAGTCAGAAACTGAACGTAAAATAAAGAAATACAATCTTAAATACAAAAACTGGTTTCATTACATTTTATATTTATAATGAAAAATTTGCTCTTGTCTTTACAGTCAATGTAAACAAAAATGTGTTCCGCAAACATTATTTTACATGAACTAAACGTAAAAGTTTTAGTATTCTGAATAACGAATTACGAATTTACGTTTATACTTGATTATTAATGTTTGCATAAACTGTTCTGTTATACTCAACTTATGCGTCTTGAGTTCAGTTGCTAAGTTACGCCTGCATAAACTAAACATTATACTTATAAAGTGTAAGATACACATTACATTTTAAACGGTAAGAAAGATTGCAGCCAAGGTTTCCAATGAGTTTTTTGTTCGCTTTATTGCTTTACAAGTGCAGAATACAAAAATATATTTATTAAAAAAAATTAACCATTTACTTTCTGAAAATAGAGTAAACCTGTACAGTTGGGGTGATATAACTAAATCACCTAGTAAGGCGGATTATAATTGATTCAATGATTGAATAAAGTCGATTTTACATTATTTTAAATTTGAACTTTGATGGAGATAATTACAATAATCTTATAGAATAAGCATATTAAAAAGCATTTTTCGTAAATATTTTTTTGTGATCAAAAGGGTACAATATCAAAAACAATTATTTTATACGCAAATTGCAATTCAAATAAAGAAGTTGTTACTGAATGAAATAATATTTTTGGGGAATAGCCTAAATTAATGATTCCAACTTAATTAATTAACAATAAAATTATAAAGATATATGTATAACCTATTCAAAATCAGTAATAAAAAATATTGATTACATCCTATACAAGAACGTTATTAGTCCATTATAATTAAAATTATTCAATTAAGCTATAATCGCAACAATTGTAACATACTGTTTTTGTTCTAAATACATATTACCTTGGTCATAATGAAAATCACTTTTCAAAATTTTTTAAATGCACTTTATGTGTACTTTACTATATGTAATATAAATATACAACTTAACATAATATTCTCGAACTGAATCATTTCTGCAAAACTGTACCACATTTAATTGAATCATAAAGATTCTAATTTAAATATTTAATTTCAAATAACTGCCTCATCTCAGACAAATTACTCATATCTGTCACCCTCCAACTCAGTTATTTAGAAATTTACATTATCAAATTAAACACACATATATTTTCAAGATTAAAATTTGTTATAGCTGCATTCACAAATTGTATTAAAGGATATAAATTTAATTTGCAAATATATCTCAGTATATACAAAAATATTTACCATATGTATGACTTCTGCTATTAACTATCCCACCACGTTAGTAATCCCAAGCCTGGTTCATTTATGCTTCCCTACAAACAAGTAATAAATGACTTTCTACAATAAATGTATTCTTTGTTTTCTTACAGTTAAGCTGTATGGTACTTTATTTTCAGATTTATCTTGCGTTTCCTGTACAGTCCCTGTGGGGCAAGTTTCATTGAAGAATTCAGCAGTCACTCGAAACTTAATTGTTTCACCCGCATCCATAAAGAGATCATGTTTACAACCATCCCCTGTATCATACTCCCACACCCACGCCTGTTCAGTTTCGTTAAAATTAGACGGGTGTTGTAATGCGCTTGGGGGTATTAAAATATCATCAAAAAAGCCTAGTGATACTAAATCAATAACATTAAAGCTGTAATAATTTAGATCTATCAGATGTCAATACCATGAACTCCTTCCTGACTGCAACTCCTAATTTTTCCTATTAATATCTCTTCAATAAATGGTCGAAAGACAATGTATCTAAAACTAACTCTTGTATGGGAGGCTCCATCGCTAGGAAAAATGTACGATTCTTGGAGATTTGTGATGTCATACAGGGCTATACATAAACCGACATTCAGTACAACCTGAAAAATGCATACAGTTATAAGTATGCAGGCGTACCTCAGCAGTCTCACTTTATTTGCCAGTTTTTTGTTCAGTTCTCCGGCTATGGCATCATTCAGTTTTAAATTAAATAATTCCGGAGGGATTCTTGTGACGTTTGTCATTTCGGATAATATAAACATGATGAGTTAATTCAAAGTTAATTTAATAAAAACTAATGTATTTTCTTCTCATTAAAGTTTTGTTTATATCATATTTGAGGTTAACACAAAAAACACGTGATTACAACAAACGTGACCAACTCCAAAAAAAAAAAACTTAAAAAACCCAGATTTAGCGCCATTTTTCGAAATAATCTGCTATAAATGACTCTTATCTTGAGGAACAAAATTAATTAAGAATACATGTGCAAAATTAAACAGTTTATGTTATGACGAATATGCAAGTACAAAAATCAAAAACTAATTACTTAATTTTTTTTTAAAACTTGTGGGAGTGACAGAACACTGGAGTGATTTCCATGGTTGTTACTGTAATATTCATATTGTTGATGCTTTAAACATTTATCAAAGAAAAAATTTTTCTACCTTCGGTTACATCTGATTATGAGCCAAAAAACTTTTTTTGTTATTTCTACATTCAATATTAACGAACCACAAAGATGAAATAAATTCCAGTTCATAAATCCTTTTACCTCCATATTCATAATGTGCACGTGACACAATAGAAGTGGTGGTAGAGCTTGGTGGAAAAGGTTAGATTTGAAAATGTATTGTTTTGTATATTAACGTTTTGCTTCTACCTTTTTTATGTAACAAAAGTGATATTTCGAAGAAGAAGCACCTCTGTCGATCATTAAAGGTTTGTTTTATGATATATTTCACCAAGTAAAAAAAATACAAACGGTGAAAAATGAAACTGTTTTGTTGTTTATTTGGGTTAGCTTTCTCTAAATGATTGTTAAATTGAATGCTAAAAACTAATCAAAAAGCAGTGTTTAGCCTCGTACATGTGTATATAAGATCTGTAATGAATGATTTTACAATGACATGGTCACTGGATGGTAATTCATTTAATTAATTTTATTAAAATTAATTAAATCACACACATTTAGTGGGCTGTAAAACCTTTTGTTATCTTTTTGTAAATTGTGTTTTTTTTTTGTATATTCCTATGGTAAGTACATGGCATTTCTTATTATTTACTCTAACACTGTTCTAACCAAACTAAAAATGCACTGATGATTTGTTGTGTGTCCAGTATATCACATTTTAACAGTAGAACTACAATAAATTAATGTCATACAGTCACTTTTTCAGCAGCACTAAATGGCCAGCTCACAAGAACCCTCCACTATCTCTGAAGAGGCAGGGCAAGCATCCTCGCCTAAAAGCGAATCTCAGATCGATGAAAACGACCCAGAAAACGATGATCAAATTTTTAAACCTGAGTCAGACTCTACGCTACTGATTAAACCATTCTGTGAATGCCAGAATTGTCACCATTGGTCAAATAGCGTGGACTGGTGCACTACAGTGGATTTAGAATTTGATGACCACCACAATAAAGTCCACAGAGAAAAGAAAATGCAACCTTTACTAAGGTCAGAAAAGTATCCGGGAAGAGCGCCGAAAATATTGACTTTCAGCTGCAAAAACTTGAGCCAAATTGAAAAGCAGATGATTGTTAAAACTTTAATCCACGGGTATTTGTTGCATTATATTTATACCTAAAAAATGTTTGTTTAAATTTCTAGTGAATCCATTCCCCAACCTGTGAAACTCTTTTCCGATACGTATTTCGATGAAGACATTCAAATGATTTTACAGGATCTTAACTACAAGTACAGCCTACCTATACAGTCCTTTGTGTGGCCTGCGATATTTAGACAGTTGAATGTATTCATGATTAGTGGTCGTAAAACTGGAAAAACTATGGCGTATCTTCCTGCAATTTGCACATTTGGTTTTCAAAAAAACCAGAAATATCAAGAACTGGCAAAATACAAGGGTCCATTGATTGTAATAGTTTGTTCAAATAGCAAACAATGTGAAGAAATCTTTGATCTGATTAAAAAATTCTACAGCAAGATTCATTTGAAACCAAAAGTTTCTATTGTAACTTATCCAATATCAAATGCTGTAAGAATTAGTTTCAGTTCGCCGTTTTCATGTGTCTCGATGATATTGAATTTGTAGAATAATATGGACATCCTTATTACAATACCTGATTCGTTGTTACATTGCATAAAGTCGAGGATATTTAATTTCAAAAGATTGTGCCACCTTGTGTTTGAAGATGCAAGCACTCTGCTGAAAAATAACGAAGAAAATCTGTACAAAATTTTAAATGTTGTGAACGAAATGTTGGAGCATAGAATGAACAATGCTAAAGTCCAGCTAATTGTTGCTTCTGAAAAATGGACAAATGGCGTCAAAAAATTATTAAAGTCCATTTACATGACCCCCATAGTTTGCATTGGGAACTATCTAGAAGCAGCACTTTATGCCAATATTCAATTTGATGTTAAATTTTTAAAATCAATCAACAAAAAGATTTATGTTGAAGGTTTGTGATTTGCAATCACACTATTTAATAATTAGAATTAATACATTTTTAGAATTGTTGAGGAACAAGTATTATATTTATAAAACGTTAATTATATGTAATAAAAGTGAAATATTAGAAGTAAATAAATGGTTGGTCCGAAATGGGATTAAAACAATAGCGCTCTCTGAGAATTCGGATAAAGAAGACATTGAAGAGGGTGAAAGAGAATGGTCTAGAGCAATAGGCGGAGAGTATGAAGGTATTTTTTAATGCAAAAAGTAAAAAAATAATAATTCGCGTGATTTTAGTTCTTCTATGTACTGAACTGATTTTTGAAACATGTCTCACAATAAACGACGCAGTGTGGTTGATACATTATTCTTTTCCATCCTCATGGACGAGATTCACTAGAAGTTTTAGCGCTATGTCATCCAATTATAAAAGCCCATTAGAGGCAGATAATACTAAAGTAACTAATTATTGTATTATTTTCAATGGAATTGTTATTGAAATATTTTATAGCAGGAGAAAGTACAATGCAGAAGTTTCCTAATAATTGACGAAACATGCGAGGAAAAAATGCCAAAAATATCCTATTTATTAAATCGTTTGAGTAAAGATTTTCCAGCAACTTACAAAAGATACATAGACGTAAATATCATTATTTTTTCTCTAATATTGTTATCATCACAACGTTTTTAGAATTGCAAGATCGAAAGCGAGAAGGCGAAAATACTCGCCAAGAAGGATCTTTGCAAAACTTTAAAATTATTCGGCAAATGTCCAAATCCATCATGTAATGAACGGCACATGGTATCCGAAGACTTGGACGTATCACATGACCTCCCCGAAAATGGAAAAATTGTTTTTAAAATACTCGACTTAAAAGATGTGACACAATATGTCGTTCAGCTAATTGAACACATTGATTTGAATGGAAGTCTGCGCAAAATTAATGATTTCGATTTGAAGCAGCCCCTAATATACGACCCAAATACAGAGAAAAAACGAGCGAGAGATGTGGAAGTTGGAAGGTTTTATGCACATTGCGATTACACCGTAGAAGGAGAAATTTTTATGTTGTGTCATGTGTTGAATGTTGGGAATGATACCTTTGTCGAAGTAAAATTAACCACTGGAGTAACTCTTAAAGCTTTGAGAAAAAATTTGTATGAACCCCCGCCAAGTTTGGAAAGTAAATTTTTTGATATCTCTCCACCACAGCTAATAACATTAACGTTTTTTAGTTGTGGAAGTTTATTTGTGTAATTTAATACCACCCCATAAAGATGAATATTTTTCCGGAAGATCTTACTTCACAACGCGCGCGTCTTTGGAATCCTTAGAGTACGAAAACCTTGTTTTAAGAGGAGACATACAGTTGCAGTTAGACAAAACTTTCTGGTTAAATAATGTGGTACAGGTGGTTAAAATTGCCCATTCCGAAGTCGACAAATTTAACTTCACCAAACACTTGATAAACCTTCAAGTTGTGGAGGTATGCAACACCCAAATTTCTGCTTTGCACAAATTGTGCAATAACTGCGGAATTACTTTACCACAATACGCAAAACCCACAGCAAAGAAACCTGTGAAAGCAAAAGAAATCGAACCCCAAAGATCTTTCTTGGATGAAAATCCGAATGAAGTTATATTGAGTTCTGCTGTCACTCCAGAGGAGTTTTATGTTCGCTTGTCCAAATATCAGTGTTTGTAAGTAAGCTGTATAGAACCGATTTAATTCACACAATACAAACGCTTCAGGTTGGAGAATTTGGAGAAAGACATTCAAAACGCGGTAAAAAATGAAATCCTCGACAAAAATGTGAATGTTTCTATTGGGAAGTATTACCTCGCTCGAGATTCGAAAGGCGAGCTGTATTCTCGTGTTTTGGTTCTAAACACCCAAGACGACAAGGCTTTATGTTTTTATGTGGATTATGGAGATGAGGCTGTTGTTCATATTCCAGATCTTAAATATCTGCCAAGTAAATTCATAACGAGGTTACCATTCCAAGCTATTCTGTGCCGTTTACATGGACTCTCTCCAGCGTTTGGAGAATGGGAGGACGAAGCTACAGACGTACTGTACAAATACATGCTAGAACCAGATTCTGACATTTATCGATCTTTGTTCGTTCAAGTTCGCGATACGGAAGATTGTGATACAATGAGAACCAAATTGAAATATTCAGTATTACTTAAAGATGGTTTTGGTACCAAGAATGTTTTGCTCAATCAGCTTATAATAGATTGTGGCTTTGCCACGTCAGTTTTTGGAAAAATTGACGATTTCGAACTGCCGAATCGTGAACCCGAACTGGATTCGCTTGATTCAGATTCGGATTCAAATGATGAAAGTGAGAGTGAAGAAATATTACGGATGCTTGGTAAGTTTTTGAAACGAGTAATACATAATTTTTAATTTTCTGTTTTATTGTAGAAGAAGATTTTGAAATTTTTGACGAAGAAGCCTTTTTAGAGGTATTGTTTCTGATACGTTTTTCCAGTCAAACATTTAAAAATATTTCAGTTGTTTTGTCCACCCGCCATAAAAGAGTTGCAAAATTCACTACAACTGGCGCAAATAGAGTGTGCAAAGACCGAAACTAGTGATCAAACCGCTGTTAGTTGTATCAAACCAGTTCAAATAACCTCTGAAAGTACCAGTAAAGATGAATCAAATAGTTTGGTTCCTGAGGTGTATTGGTCGCAAACTGATGAAATGGTGAAACTGAAAGTCAAACTAATTGGAGTGACTGTGTACAAAACCAGTGTAATCCAGAGAAGAATATTCACATTTTGGTATTAAAAAAGAATTATATTAATGAGTTCCGTAACGATTATTTTTAGGGCAAATTTGGATGGCAAGACCTACAAATTAAAATTCATATTGCACAAGACTGCCGAAATGGGAAGACATAGCGCTAAAGGACAAGAAGTGGAGGTAGTTCTAAAAAAAGTGGAGCCAATGGAATGGTTGCAGTTAACTGGAACTAACAAACGGATGAGAAATATCCATTACGAAATTTTAGATATTGAAAAGAAAGAACCAAAGAGAAAATTCCTGCAACTTGATATTCCTGATGACGAAAGCGATGAAGATGATAACGTAATGTTTCACCAAATTTCAGACCTTGACAGTGAATTCGATGATGAAGAACCGTCGTCCTCTTCTGACTGAAGGTTTTAATGATTAAAGTTTAATAATGTTAACTGTTAATAAAATTGCTATTAATGTTACTCATATTTTTACCTTTTCAAATATTTTTAATAAAATGCATAAATCCAGCTTGTGATTTTTATTTTAACTTTCATTAAGTAATTGATGCTCGAATAACAATAATAAACAATTTTTTTTTTAAATGCGTGTATTTTGCTCTTGTCACTCTCATAAATTAAATCTAGCAACACCGAAGCGTGGGTTTTGGGTTTAGCGTAGGAGCTATGTTTATCTTAACCTCTTGCTTTGATAAACATTGTAAGTAGTTAACTCTGTAAAATCTGGCGTTTGTTGAGTGATTACCACAAAGGTAAAGTTCGAGATTTGAATTTTATTTTACTTTAAAATCACGCCTGAAGTATGTTTTATTTATAATTTACCCACTTCACACTTGGATTGACTTTCAGATCCTTCATTAGATACAAAAGATGTCCCCACCACAGTGGAAGTCGAGGCGAACGCTCGGAATAGTAATTTCATTAGTGGTATTATATTTCACTATAAGGATAAAAAATTACGAACATAAAGCTTTTGTGTTTCTATCAGAAGTTCATCCTAATGAGGCTTGGGAATTCGTGGCCGATTTCAGCAATATGAAGTATTTAAACCCTACAATGTGAGTGTGTTGTAATGTTAAGTTAACGATTGTATTGTTGTTTTTTAGAGTTGATTTCAGTGTAATCGCGGAAAGCGGAAATTACGACCACTGGAAATATTCCATAGAATATTCCGAGTATCTGTCCCACTGGCCGCATCTAGAAAATCACGCGGTTGCACATTTCAATGTGAAAGCGAGCCCGAAAACAGCCGTTTATTTCATCAGTTCGGTCCACAAAACTTGTCTAATTTTTGGCCTTTTTTGCCGTGAGTTTTTTAGCCTGTTTATGACAGCTTTCATTGGATGATTTTATGCTTCAGTTGATTCTGAAAGTGAGTTCAAATTCACACATGGCAACACATCGAAAGGGTCCCTTTGTGAAGAAAATGTGGTGTATCAGTGTCCAGCATTTTTATCTTCGTTTTGTAGGCGGGAAGTTGTCTTTCAAAGGAGAGCCATCATGAAGAACTTGAAAAAGCATTTCCTGAAAAAAACACACAAGGGTGACACTCACTGATTGCATATAATTTTTAGATAGTTCGTTTTTGATGAAACAGAGGCTAAAGCGTGGATTTTTAAAAATGGTTAATACTCTACATTTTCTGTAAGCCAAATTTTCATAAATAGTAGGTAGCAAATAAACATATTTTGTAAGACGATTAATCTTCATTTATCTGGTATCCATCCAATTTGTTCATTTTCCATTTTGAACAACTCCCTAACATCAACTTATTGTATCGTTAACCTGTGTT
>QDEB01029652.1:0-13002 GCA_004193795.1 Asbolus verrucosus | reverse complement strand
ACGGTCCTGACCAGCCCAGCGCGTACCGAGAGTATAGTTGGTTATAGGATAGCCCTAAACTCATTAAAGAGTCATCACCATAAAAGGTCATAACTGCAGTATATCTTTAGACGAATTCTACCAATAAACATTTTAGATGAACATAAAATTTCTTTTTGATCCGTCAGAAAAACAAAATTGTTCGGTGAAAATATTAGCTGTACAACTCCACAAATCATGTGTTTGTTATGGAAAATAATAAAGTTGGCCAAAAGTTGATGTTTCATAAATTTGGACTCTTTTATCTAAAAAAAAAAAAATGAACGTCACAGAACTTCGCCAATTTGTTCTTTATTGCAACACTACAACACCCATCTCGGATTTCGACAACATCCGACATCTGGCCTTAATAAAATATACCAATATCGCCAAGCCTCCCTCCTGAAAGACTCCCGCTGAGATAATTTCTTCTTCCAGATCTCAGACTGCGGAATGGTCCTCGAAGAGCAACCGGGCAAAGTGAGCGAGGCCTTCAGGCTATTCCTACAAGGCGAAGGCTACGGTAAGTGAAAGGCCGACGACACCTCCGATTACCTCCGTTCGACCCATCTCGTAGCGACATAACCTCAAACGGACAAAATATAAAAACGATAAATATAAAAAAAAAACAACAATAAAAAGAACAATAAGGGCGTAGGCTTGCGCATTGTAACACGCTCTGAACACCGCTTTGCCAAGTAGTAGATGAGTGTTCCGCGACAGTTGTGTGCGCGGGGGTGGCGGACTCGCCCCCCCGAGTCCGCCTCCCCTCCCGCAAACCGTCTCTGTGTCGACGAATGCTATGTCCCCCCTTTAGACTAGAAAAGAAAAACACGATCATACACTGAGTTTATTTTATTTTACAATGTTTGCGTTGGTTGGATATGCGCGAATGGTATGTATTGTTCAAAATAATTTGTGTTCTTGCTATCTTTCACCGATCCTCTTCTTCCTCTCCGCAGCAAGCTCAGTGAAACAATGTCCGAAAATCGAGCCCGTTCTGGAGAAGTATTGAATCAAGCTTTGAATCTTTTCGTGTTTTCTCGATGTTTCGACCGAAGTGATTTTGTAAATACGGCTCATTATAGCTTGACAATATTGAAATTGGCTTAATGTAACGAAATTTATCTCTGTGTGCGTGTAAACAATAAAATTATTTGAAAGGAACGAGGCTGTTTTCGTGCGGCATTGTTGGTGCTGCCCCCCGCGTCCCCCATCTAGTTGTTGACGCTACAACATAGTCATAGACTTAGAAAGACACCCGTCATCCATCAGCAAGCCATTTGTTATGTTTTTTTAATTTGTTTATTTTTATTTTCAGCAATACATGTCCGAGGCCCCACGCTTTGCTAATCTATAAGAAAGTGTTAGTTTTTACGTTTTTCAAGCTGTATCACATACTCAGTATTTCGCTACATCTGTGTTCATCGCTTTGTTTCTATAATGTAATAAATTTGTTGTTGTACGTTGTTGTTTATTTCGGTTAGCAATCGTGGGGGCGCCACGTGTTTTTGATTTATTTTCTCAAAACTGACTCTTATCATCGTTATGTCGTGTTGTTTTAGCCGTGCAAGTGCGTCGACGGGCCAGTAGCAGCGTGTCAGTTGAAGGTAAATGTTTTTAAACCGTGGCCTGTCGTTTTGTAGAGCGGCCCCTCGAAAATATCCCGAAAATTCTATACACGTAAGTCCACACGGCCTAGAGACACTAAACACGAACCACACTGGGAATGTCGATATTAACATACTAACTACATGCAGGCCGTCCGACAATTCATGGTCCGACCCGAACGGAAATTTCGAGATCAAACGAACCCGAAGTTCGATCATTCCGAAATCCGGAATTTCTGCTTCGGGCCGGGCCGTAAATGTTGGGGTGCTCGACAGGGGCGCTCATTTTGGGCTCACTGAGGGAAAATCAGCGAACCTGTTCGATTCTATGACACGGGTTCGAAACTAACCAATGATGATGCGAGTTATACATTATTTTCTAGTTTTTATAGGTTGGCAATAGCATGATCTTCATCGTGTATTGTGAGTTGTGGTTGTGTGCCTGATGCACCCTTTTTGATTCAAACTAGCGACGTCACATTTCTCCGATTTAGTTTGTTCATTTGAGAAATTCTTGATTAGTCTCAGGAGGCTTGGATGCATGGGCGTGGCTTGTTATCAGATCAGATTTTCTTGATTTTGCACCCCACACGACACACTTTAACCGAACACGTAGAATTGGCGACTAAAGTGCACCCGTATATGTCCACCTGTAATATACATTTTTCTAATATCGAACATGATAAACACACGAGACAGTGGCTGCGCCCCTGTGACATAGTCTGTTCTAGTTTCTGGTGGTGGTTTAGTTGCTTCGCCCCAGCACGTGGAGCTGCCCGATCGATTTGACAATTTGTGTTTAATGTTTCCAGTGGCGCCCCTGTCGCCAACTAAAATGGCCCTATTCCGTAAAACGTCGCTGGAGGAACTGCTCAAGTCGAAGCTGCCGAACGGCGGACAGTGGCCAACGAACGTCATCCACATTACCGAAAACCCCATTTCGGCCGTCGTCTGCTAAAGTCAAGTGGGAAAAATATTACCGCCGCCACTGCTCACACACAATCACACATACACTGTTGACACACACATAGACACGTAATTTTTGAACTGTATTGAAATTTATCAGGCGGATCGGTCGAAGTGGCGAGATGGCGGACGCTTCGACCGATCCGCCTGTTATTCTAGGGTCAGGCGGGGCATTAAAACGCAAGTGATGTTCTCAAAACGCTGTAATAGATAGGGACTTTCGAATTTTTTAAATTGAACTAATTGTGTAGAATAGCAGGCTCTGAGATGGCCGGGGAATTACATTGGCGGCGTGCAATAAGTAAGATGGCGGCCAAAAAATTGTCGCCATATTGATTTAACGCGTCTTCGAGCGCCCATAACCATTACTACACGAGCTTACCCGATTTAACCAAATATCGCTTAACGATCAATATATAACTGAAGCCATTGGCGTCGCAAACATTTTTTTTCCGCAGGGTGCGAACAAGTTGTGATAAATTTCAATACAGATAATTCGTTGGCCACTGCCCATCAGAAGCACATATCCCTAGTTAGTCTGAGTTGACCAGGCCCGGATTGAGTTATCATCCAGGGCCAACGTTCTGATCATTGCAACGAAATTTAATTGTCACGCCATATCGACAGCCTAGCGACTTGTTACTAATAAAAGAAATAAAAACTAGGTGCGCTTAAAAATAGGACCTATTACAGAACAGTGTTTTCTTGTATCATTATTTTTATTGTGATTAGTTGATATTATTACATATAAAGATGATAGTTTGTAGATTGAGCTTTACTTGTTAATAGAAAGCCTAAATGAAGATAATATTTAAAAGATTTTAAGGAGAAACCCCTCACGAGACATTTATAGTTTTTATTATTTTGTAAGGTTATGTAAGATAAGATTGATCGGTGTCGTTGGATGCTGTTCGGTTTTTATATTGTTGCGATGTAGTTTTATGTTTTCAAATGTGATGAATAATCGTATTGTGCCTCACTTTGTTAATGATTTAAGTTAAGCACTACTTAATTTTAATAAAATGTTCAAAACGTTGACTTGCGACTTATTTCGATTTCCGCTATTTAATGCGGTGCAGTGAAATTTTTGTTGCCAACAATAGGCGAAGAGGTCGTCGAGGCTAAGAACAAAGACATCGTTTCCAGCCTTTGTATGAAAATGCTCTCTGATTAATACTCAACATTGTATTATGTAGATTTCGATTAAGCCATGTGTAGGACTATCACGGTAAGTATGTATAGGCAACCATTATTACACATGTTCTTAAAGTTTTACTATTGAATATAATTTATGGTGGCTTTTATGTTCCTTATTTTAGCAAAAAATACAAGAAACGGTGTAAAGATTACCAAAGTAGTTCAAGGTTTTTAAAATGTACATTGCAAAAATGTCAGTCCATAACAAATTTCCGAATGAGATTTAGTTAAAAGTAATGAAAAAGGGTTTAATTTGACACTTAATTAACTCAAAAATATTTTTAAAAATTTCGTCTTTAAAAGAAAACCGAAAACGCAAAGTATCTATAGATTGACAATATTAATATCATCATATCAAAAATATCAAACATTTTTGTTTACGTTTAACAAGTTGATTTGATATAACTGCGTATACACTTCATTCATTAAGTTATTTCATTCATAAAACTGATTCATCTGTTTCAGGCTACGAAAATATTTTGGTGGGTAAACGAAATTCAATAAATTTGCCTTTCACCTTTACCTTGGAAAAAATTAATGATCCAATAATTAGAAGTGAGTGTATCCGTTGAGGACAAATTTATGTTTTGAAGCAAAAACACCTTTTTTTCAGTATCATTAAAGTTTACAGAATAAATTGACATTTTAGCTGAAATACCCCATTTTTATTTATCATAGAAATTCATAGGACAAATTCAAGTTTTATCTTATTTTTCATCAAAAGCATAACATTGTTTAAGTATCATAAAATCTGATGAAACGTGTGTTCAAAAAAAAAACGGTCAAGTGGCCTCATGCAGGATTTTGTTTTGACGAACGTATGTCGTAGCTCTTATTTTATTCGTCAATTTTGACATTTGACAGCGGTTGCGCCTTGACGTCTCATACTTCGTTAGGATTTAAGCGCTAAGATATACGTTACGAAAAAAGTCATAGGTCACTTGACCGTTTTTTCTTTGAACATCGTTTATATGTACCTGTGGAAGATAAATCTATATTTTGAACAATATACTTTTCTTAATTATAAAAATTTGTAGGACAAATTCAAGGTTTATTCCACTTCTCAGTTTTACCTCTTTATATACTTTTATTTTTCAATCAATTATTTATTTCATATTAAATCATCTGGTGAATTTTTCTACTTTGTTTTTTTTTTTGACCTGGCAAGACTGCTGACTTGAATTGGTTTTTACATAGACAGCTGCGCGAATTTGGTAACCAACCGAGGCAAAGTGTCGTTGCGATCTTGATAGATGCGCCACCATTTGTTTCCATGTTCCAAATAAGTGTGGGAGAGTGAGCTATCCATTCTTTCCTCATCTATGGTTGTACATATACTTAACACGGCTTAACATTAACCTTCGATCCTGGACCATTAAATATGTGGACTTAGCATGACATATACTTGATATGTTTGAGTGAGAGAGAAGGTACTACTATGAGTGGGTATGTGGCTAATGAGAAAAAAAAGGATAAACTGATCAGCTGAGGATGGGTAGTGTGCTTGGTTTGCCTATAAAGGGGGTGGCTAACAATTAATTCGTCTATTAACTTCTGCAACCCACAATACTATCCACAATCAGCTGATCGTTACTTCTATATTAAATTTCCTTGTCCACGGTTCAACTATATAACAATATATACAAAAATATGCTAAAAATCTCCGTGTATCACAAACATTGAAGCTTGGAATTTCACGGAAGAAGGCTTTGAGGATGCAGCGGCAGCCTGTATAAGCGCCTGTCAACAGAAAATGTCCATCCCATCTACCAAGAGGCCGATCAAGTTTGCATGTCAGAAGAAAATTGGTTTTAGGTACCATCTGGCAACTGATTCCTCTTCCAACACATCACCTGTTAAAATGAATAGTTGATTGGTATCAACCAAGCAAATACTGAAATTTTTCTTTGTTCCACAAATTTGACTTCAAGTGTATTGTGTGAGTAAAAAATTGTGTGAATGCTGTCCATTCATTTAGATCTCCGTTCAAATGTCTCAATTGAGTTTTTGGCAGTTTTATAGATCTGTTTTCAGAAGAAGCAATAGGTGGCGTATCTGTTTGAACAACCGGAAATAATTTAGCANNGGATCGACACGCAAAATGTTTTACTAACAAGGACGAATAAAGAGAAGAAACTCGTTGATAGCGTAATTTAGACGTAAGTTTTAACTCAGGTGATTTCTCAGCAGTTTTACCAAAGTCCAGAATTTCCCTGAGCTGATTTTTGAAAATGTCTCAAATGACACTTGCTTCTTTGTATTTATTGGTGGTCGTCATTGTTAAACAAATTTAATTAAGAAATGAATCGATAATGACGTAGTTAACCGAAAAAGAAGGGACGGGACGACAATACGTTCCCTTTTGTTATAGTTAACTTGTGTATTACAAGGTCGAATTAGGTCAAACACTTTTCACTAAAAACTACGTTTGTTTGAAAATCGAGGTAAAAATATTTACGACAATGTTTTGCAATTTAGTAAGCGGTAACCACAACGAGATACAGTGGACGTCGATACCGTGGTAAAGATGAAACAAAAAAAGGGAGATTTTTAATCAGCGATATCCAACAAATTAAACCGGAACAACAAATGTCACTGTCTACCAAATGAAATCAATAGAACTCAAAAATCCGGCTCGTTCTAAAACCAAAAATTATGTTTGAAACTGAATAAAAACTATTGCTATAAAATTTTAAAAAAACCAAAAATGAAAAAGGGGCAAAATGAACGCGACTGGCTGCTACGATGCGATGTATATGATTCGAAAAACAAACAAGAAAAGAGAAGGACACAAAAAAACGAGGAGGCAAATATTGTTGCCCAATAAAATTTAAAACAAATCATCCAAATTAAACTGTTTCATTACAGGGATCAGTGTAGTTTAAAATTTTAAATTTAATGAAAAAATTATTACCACAGACGCCTGTATGTAAAATTCTCCCTTTTTAAATAAATCAAAATTGGAAATAAAATTAAAATTTTTAACAATTTCCAACAGTTTCTATTTCTCCTTTTTGTGTGGTCCCTGTTTTTTATTTAGTTCGTCTACGATTGCTTCGGTTATTTTATTTATTACTCATTTCTATGAATCATGATGTTTAAAAGGCTTTTTTTGGCCTTTGTCTAGTTTACCTTGAATTACTTTTTATTCCTTGCCTTCTTGTTTTTTCCATAGTTTTTCTTCTTATAAAATTAGAAAACGCCGTTACTAATTACTGAATTAATTAACAGGATTTTTAACTTTATATGGTTATTATTTTCAACTTTTCTCTCACCTTCAACTATTAAAATAGATCTTTGGATGCTTTTTTGGTGACTTCTTCTATGTGAGTCGTGTTTCCATTATTCTTTTGCAGTGTAGATTCCACTTCATTTCTTTTACATTGCTCATCTCTCACTTCAAGTTTCCTTTTTTCCTTTTTGATGTTGATGTTGCTGTCTTGAATGCCTATAATTTATTATTCTTCTTGTCTGTATTTTCGTTAACTCTTTTAGTATACTCCATAACCAGATTTGTCTTTGTTGTCTTGTATCTTTTCCATGTACATATATTTTTCCAGACGGGAGTTAAGGAGTAGCCTTGTCTTATACCCTTTATTATCTTGTCTGTCTTTATTATCTTGTCTGTTTATTTCATTTTAAATTCTAATGGCCATATCACATGGTATAGTATCACATAAATTCTCAAAAATATTCTGTTGATAATGTTTGTTGAAAAACTACGTTATGTTTAAAATCCATTAAAATTATTTTTCAAATTAAAATATATTTATATGTATATTTTTTAAAAATATGCTATTTTTGAAATTTTTTAGGATGGAATTATTATGAATCTTACAGAATATATGTCCACAATAGCAGTTTACTGGAACAATTTAAAATTATAATAAACTACCTCATTATAACCACCAACCGACAGCTTCTATATTTATGTATTTAACCGTTGTGAGAGATATTCACTTAGTGTAATAACGCCATAAAGAAAGAAAAAACAATGAAACAAAAACAATATTTTAATAATCCGATATTAATATTTTTCAAGCTCCCATACGACGTGCTCAGGACTCTCCACGCACGTTTAGTAACTGAAAAATCTCAAAAAATTATAAAAATTTTACAAAAAAAAGAAACAAAAAAGTTAATTAGTACTTTCTTGTGTCATATCATCATTTTGCTTCTTTTCTTGTGTTTCACTTTGTTTCATAAATATGCAATTTGTTTAGGATTCATAAAAATGTATTGCTTTTGAATTTTTTTTTGACATGAGATCTTTATGAAGCTATCACTTGTTTCGACAAGTTTTTAAAACTTATGTCGAAACCAACACATCCTGGTCTGTGACGTAATTTCATGTTGACAGGCGAAACTATCTAAGACATGCTGGCTAAAAACATTGTCGCATCAAGCAGTTACTTGAGATACGTTATTTTTGACCACACCTTACAATAGAAGTTGAAATTAATCGGAACAATTTGAAAATGTAGCAAATTGCGTAAGCAGTTTGACGTCAATTTAATTAAAACCACCAACTGACACCTTCAATATTTATGCATTTACCAGTTGTGAAGGATACAATTATTGTAATATCGTTATAAAAATGAAAAAAAAAAAAAAATAAAAAACAATATTTCAATAATCCGATACCTACATTTTCACACTTCACAGCTAATTTGACTTTCCAAACACGTTTGCCAACTGAAAAATATAAAAAGTACTAAAATTTCAATCAGGAATGTAAAAAAATAAGTCCATAACAGAAATTCATTGTAATTATTCAACAACTTAATGTTTCTCTGAGATTGATGTCAATTTTATTATACTTATAACTGATAACCTTCCATATTCAGATACTTAACGGTTCTAAGAGATACTAAATTAACGTAATAGCGTCATGAAGACCAAAAAACAGTAAAACAAAAATAACGTCTTAACGATCTAATCAACATTTTCAAGCTTTTCCCATACTGCATGCTTTTTCATACACGTTCGCCAACTGAAAAATCCTGAAACCGGTAATCCCGCAGCACCGTAATCTCAACTCCACCCAGACCGCCACAGCCCGTCACAAATCAGTTCAACGAAAAAACCCCAACTCCAATTCCGGGTAGATCGCCACCACACAGATAAAAATTCTCGACCACGACGGAAGCGACAAACTCCCTGCCACCGCGTTACGTAATCCAGCCGTCCAGGCCCAGCCTCGGCCCTCGGACCTTCCCCGGCGTCTTCACCGGCCCGCTGGCCGACCCCACCACGCATCCTCCACGGCTTTTCCTCTTTTCTCGACAATAATGCGGATCGACGCCGTAACATTCTTCACGACGCAAGGACCGCCTGCTCCTCTCTCTCCCACGCGCCTAAACTCCATCCACTTTACCTGTTGATCCCAAGGTCACTAATCTACCTGTGACGCTTCGGCCGCCGTCGGCCGCCTCCGGCCGGTCGTCGGGAAGCGCGACGTTCAATTGTCATTCGCCTGCGAGTTGCCAGGAGGTGGTGTTACTGCTTGGAGCGCGCTACGTCCAACAGGTTGTTGCGTCCGTACTTATTATTATTTTTTCCATTTTCGGGTTTATTATCGATGGTAATATGGGTTGTGGGGTAAACGGTTGATTATCTCGCGCCGTTCCAGTGTGCTAAGTGCCTTTGTGATATAATGAGTGCACTTTGTTTGTAAGAACTTTGGTAAAACTGTAACGAAATGGATTTTTTGCCGTACTTGGGGATGGTCCTCGTCCTCGCCCCTTTTTGCGGATGCAGTTCGGATTTGGCCGTTAGAGGTGAGTTTTCGAGTTCGCCCGACTCCAGTAACGTCTTATTTAATTAATTTCGGAAGATTACTCACCGGTTCAGTGGAACAGAACCGTATTTATTAAATGGAACCGTAATGATACCACTCGGTTCTTAATTATTGTCTTAGAAATGAAATATTGTTGATCTCCAGTCTCTGGACGTTAATTATTTTCGTCGTCGTTTCTCATACAAAGAGCTATTAATTTGTTATTGATCTTGTCGTGTTTGTTGTTGGCGTGATCTTTGATTGTTATGTATGTGGACATGTCATAAATGTTGTATTTCACGTTCTCAAAGTTTGACTTCGGTTGCAAGAACGCCCTACAGTTCATGGTGGTTTTTGCGATAACTATAGCACCAACATCTTTGCATGTTTTTGAAAAAAAAATCCATATGTTTACAAATAATCGATAAGATAACCATTTTTTTAAAACTAAACAATTTGTGAGAACTCGATAGCATTACATTCGTAAATACAAATATCCGGATAATTTTTTTTAAGTCACGTGATCGTTTAAGTATTTTGCATGACCTATATCAAAGCTCCCAGTACCAATAATCGAAGAAGTTTTTCGTCATAACAAAAAATGTTTGGCAATTTACCCCAAGTTCTATCACCCTGACTAGTTGTATTATAAGAGGGCGATAGCGAGATTATTAGCTTTACCAATAGAAATTGACAGGAAAAAACAAACTCTCAGTATAGTTGTCCATTATGTCATCATCGCGAGGAAAGTTATTATTATTCAATCAGTTCGAAGTAGTTTGAATAAATAATTTTACGACAATTTCTCAATGTTTAATTAGATGTAGAATTTTGCAATAATTTTCGGTTTTGCCAGAATTCTTCAATCTTAATTAGGAGTGTTATATGGGTCGCAAAACGACATTTATCTTATTGTTACCACTCTGTTTGGTACTGTTAAAATATTGGTAAACGTGAGCTGTCATTTAAAAAATTATTTCTATCGGGTAATTCTGTTTAAATGTTTGAACCATTTATCTACATTCGTGTTACAATCTGAGCGACACTGTAAATAATTTTTGTTTTTTTGAAATAACTAATAATTAATGCTTATCGTCATGATTGTGTAGAATTTTATCTGATTATCATTTATTTTATTTTTGTCAGACGTGGACTTTCCAGGAAATTAACTCTTTTAATTTCAGAACTTCATTTAGAACGTCAAAGTAAATCAAAAAGAAGCCCCTATAACGGTGTGCGTTTTCAAAAAATGTTGGCTTTTTTATTTATTTCAATTTTCTACATTAATTAAGCAGATGAAAAGCTAATTGCAATATAACTTCTGCTTTATTTTCGAAAATTTGCCATTAAAGAATCGAGCTAATTCAGAACACACAATATAATAAAAACAAAATTTTTCTTTGCCAACCTGTAACTCACTTCTTGGAAATATTTAAAATGTTAACACTTGCTTTTCGACTCATTTCATTGTTCTAATTTTGCATTTTTCTTACAGTTTTAACAGAAATTTTAATTTTGTTGTTTCTCCAAGAAAAGGCGCGAAATTCGAACAAAATGTATAATAATAACGTACCGTTTCAAATTTTGTTCGATGGTAGTTTCAATTACAGTCGAGGTGTATTTTCCCGGAGTAGCGATTAACTTGAATTTTTAAAATGGAACAATAAGCAAGCATTTAAATAAAATAATATGAAAAATATAAAATCGACATCTGTAAGGTGAACTGGAATCGTGTATAGCAATATTTATTGTTGCTTTTTCTCTGCAACATCATAACCACACTGACGAGCGCCATTATGGATCATTGAACTGTTACAATTTCTTCAGATGTTTAGTTACTTACTGAAGCCTTTTGAAATGGTTTACATTCTGTCATTATGACGTCACGAATTCCCATCTAGATGCATTTGGTGAGTTTTTTGGGCCATTAGCCAGAAATACGAATTTTTTACGGGCACAATTACTGTTGATTGCAACGCGGTGCGTTTTTCTGGTTGATTGCGTGTCCGACTGTAAAAACCAAGAAAAATATTTGCCACACAAGACATAACGGACGCCGGAGGTCAAGAAAGGTATCAAAAACGATGACAAGCGAAATACCTATGCATATAATTTCAACTCGAAACTGCGAATCAGACGCTGACGACAAAAAATATTACCGGAGTAATTTCCGGCGAATTATAACAAAATAAATTACGATCTAAACATATATGCAATCGTTCAAAAAAAAATCACATTAAATAATCATTGTATCGAGACGCGGGGGGCGCCTCCGGGGCCAGATCGGTCAACGAACAGCTGCTGGTCCAGGGCCGGATCCCCGAAACGGCCAAAAACAAGACCGGGAGCTTCTGGAAGGGCTTACGTCAACTTCCGGCTGCTGAAAAGATCAACACATGTGATCCCGATAATGCGAACATCTTGAGCCTGAAAGGTACATGTCCGCGCTTCCGCATCCGCCCCACCCCGTATTTTTTGTGGCAATTATCCGGCAGGCTTAGGATTACATGTAAATGTATCGAGCAGCGAGCTGAATGGGTCGTAGGGCCAGGAGGTCGGAGGTCAATTGGCAACACTGCATGCCTCTAGACGGAGCAGCCGTCGAGGAATTCGAGCTCGAAAATCCAGAAAAAATCGTTCCCAAGCGGGCCTTCCACCTGTCCTTCGGGAAAGTATAGAGTTTCGTCGGACACTGTAATTCTCCTGCGTAAGTGCAGGTAAGATAAGTGCACCTGTCCGTTTTCCCAGCCTGAATCAATAGGAGAAAATCAAATGGAAAGTCGACAGAGAATGAAAAAACATCACATGTTTGCCTACCTGCGGTCCCATTCACATGCTTTAAATCATATCGCCCCGGCCATAAAAAATGGTTCGTGTGAGAGGGGGTGGGAACGCTTTCCGAAAATGTGGACGGATACTGTGTCGAAGCATTGGCGGGGTTGCCAGCGGGCCGAGGGGTTTGTATGTTAACAAACAGTTTACACAGTGAATCTCGGCATTCTCACACGGGCCCTGGACTCGAAATCGTGAAGGCCATGCGATACCAGTTTGTACTAAACTGGTTAAAAACGTTTTATCAGCTAAGTTAAATAGCCACCCAGAAGCATCTAGTAGAAAAAAACCAAGTTGGTATCTCTACTAGTAAAATTAAAAAAAAAAAACACAATTATATAACAGTAAAAAAATAAAAAATCGTCAAAAACGTCAAAGAAATTCCTAGTGTTCCGCTTCAGAAACAAAAGTTGATTGTTATTTGCGGCAAAACATTTAAATGAATGCGCAAATCAGAGCAGTTTGAGTTCTTTTTTAAAAGGACATGGCACACATCTTATGGGATTCTGGAGACCATGTAATAAACTTGAAATTAAAATATGTTATAGAGAACGTTAAAATAAGAATATGTTACCATTGCGCCAATTTGCTATCTTAATT
>QDEB01029642.1:14747-116841 GCA_004193795.1 Asbolus verrucosus | reverse complement strand
ATATATATATATATATATATATATACACGTTTTTTTTTTAAATACATATTTCAATATTTGATATATTTGAAAATATTATTACTGCTAAATTATCTAGATTTTTCTTATTTAGTATATTTAGAAATTGTTGATTAAAAATGTTGGCACAATAGTTTGTTCAAATTTTCAAAAAAGGTAAGAAAAAATCAGAAACATGTAGGGAAAAATAAAATTTCTTTGTGTGGCTTAATCTATGAATGTTGTTGTTCTATTTCACATTTTTTGAAAAAAATGTATTTGTTCCAGTTATCTCAGAAACTTATCATTTTAAATCTAAATTGTTTAGATACTTCTTATTGTTACTTTATGATTTTTCCTCACGCTCAAGGCTGTAGTGACCCACTAACTGTATTGATTTAACATTGTTTTTGAAAAAAATTACATATCTACAATATATTTTAATTTATTAGGCGAATGGTCCGTGACCGTGAGTGGAACAAACAGTTACGGTCAATTTGCTCCTGACTTGGAAATGTGTCTGAAATTCCCAGACTCCCAAAAAACCTACAACTGCCCGAGTCAGTCTGATTCAGGACTGGGTGAAGAAAACGAGCAAAAATCTCATTTTCCAAAAATCACCACCAAAACCGACAAATACAAGAAAGTCGAAGAAGAAAGTAGGTGGTTAAAAGCATTCATCCTAAAAATAACAGTTCTTGTTTACAGATGAGGAATTTATGAAACAAAGACTGCCCGACATCGGAAGGAACAGAATGGCGAAAAAGCAGCGAGTATTAAAAAAAAATTCATTAAGTCGATACGTTATAAATGATAATTATTTGTTTTAGAGGAGCGATTCCAGTGTACCCTCATTAGGTAATTTGATGTCTTCCAGAATTGAACCGAGACAAACACGGACAAGTACGAGACGGTATAATTTGAGTCGGCCAAAAATTGACTATCACAAATTGGACACTCCGAGGAATGCCATCAGCTTGTTTAACGATAGGTGAAATATAAATGATAGTCTGGAGGAGCTCTATAATTAAGTAGTATTTGCAGCCATTATGCCGAAATTTTGAAACGTTTCCCTGAAATTTTGAGCATCACCGGCAGCGCTATCAACCAAGAAAAAAAGTAATGAAAACATGTTTTCTCAAAATATTTACTCGACCTGCTGTGGAAATGTAACAACACACAGCAGTCAGCAACAGTGGACAGTGTATATACTTTACGAATTTTTTAGTATTTGGAACAAACATGTTTATCACTACGTCATTCACCAATTGTATAAAATATTTTCCTAATAATTTCAACTACTTATAACTTCAAAGTATTAATATTTAACAATACTGTAGTCGCTTAACGGATTGATTATTTTATAAAATTGTTGACAGTTTTATTTAGAATTAAGTAAATTATACAATTTAAGGATTCTAAGTTTGTTAGCCCCTTTACCCCCTGTCTCTTAAAGTGAATATAATTTAATAATCTTAATATAAACTAACTTACTGACAACTTTAACTATTTAAAGCAACAAATTTGACTCAAAATTTCAAATTTTTTGTATTTTTTTGTTTCTTTAGAAACTAAACAATAAATGTTTACTACTTAACTCCTTTTTGTTTGTTACAGTGTTACTGTTTACATCGAACTGCAGCTCTGTATTTAGTAAACAAAATAGATCCCTATACCGACCCTTGAGGTACACTTACTAGATATGCAGTTTAGCTTGTTCATCTTTTTATTATAAGTTTATATATTTAATTGGCTAAATGACTATTTAATATTAGATGTTTGATTCTGTAGAAAAATGGCATGCTACAATTTCTCAAAACTTCATCGCATCATCGATTTCGACAATAATGTTGTTGTTGTTTTATCGCCATTTACTTTTTTCGCTGATCAAACACATACTCTTGTCTGTCATTTCTATCTTGTCCAACATTGAACAAACACGAAAAGTTCTTGGGGGCCATAATTTTTATAATCCTGTCGACTTAAGTAAATGGTTTTATTGAAGCGGAACGAAGTTTGACAGCAATGTAAAACTAAAAAATTGGAAACTGTATCTTCAATTATCTAAAAAGTTAAGAAAAAAGCATATATGGAAAAATTTTGCAATATTATAGAACACAATCGATTTAAAAAAAATATATAAAAGCAAAAAACTTACATATCTATTTGAAAAAGCAATAAACCAAATATTAAAAAAAAAACTATAAAAACAAAAAGAGCACGTTTTGAACCTAAAAAAGAATTGTTAAATTGAAAAAAAATTACAAATATCATTCAAGATATGAAAATTGTACGCAGTAGGTACTTATCTTCTTTTTTATAAGACTCCCTCTCGCTGTAAGGCCATCATACGGCACACATGTGACTGTATCAGTTAACAGTATCAGTTCTGTTTTTAGTTCAATGTGATACCAGTGTTCGTTCTGTCTTTTATTGCGTGTTAGAGATATCGTCTTGTAAACATTAATTTCCTGCACCTCAACTACACAATTGACATAATCATCTTATTTAAAACATCGTAATTAAAGTAAAAGGCTTATTACTAATTTTACAAGTTTTTTATAAAATAATAAATAAAAAACAAAAGTGATAGCATTAATAACGCATGTGATAACGACACTGACGTGTTTCCCGCCGCTTTTTTAAACGATTTGTATATTGCCACGCCAGATGGCGGCATAGGTAAGTTGTTATTTCATTTAACTTGAAATTATTTCGTCATCTTTTTTAATGAATTACTTTTACAAAAATAAATCAATAAATGGTTATTGCAACAATAAAGATAAAGTAAAGCGTTCGCTTTGTATTGTGTATCAGTTATTGTATTTTTTTTTTTTTAACGTGATATCTGACGTCATGGCGGGAAAAAATGTATTCCGTTAAATACGAGAACGAAAACGACTTTGTTGGATTTTGAAAGACTAGTAAATTGCGCTAATCCTCAAATTTAAGAAAATGGTGTGGTGTTAGAATATATATTTTAATTTTGAGCCTGGAAATTCCGTTGGTTGTTGCTTTAACCACCGCCAAAAGTAACATGACGTGAGTAAATGACGTCATTCATCTTTCATTTCTCGTCTTTCTCATTTGTAAATTGAAAAGTGTGTGTTTGTGTAATAGTTAGATATTAAGGCGTAAAAGCAGTTATTTCCAACGAATTTACACAAGCATCCGGGTAAAAATAGCGTAATTGTGGAAAAAGTCAATTTTCGACAAGTTTTTTCCTGTCTGTTTCAGGTTCTAGGCCTGCTTCTACTTTTGCTGGTTTAGACTTGTTAACATTGAGTAATGGTGTACAGTTGTTGAAGAAGAATCACACATACGACTTGTTGCTCAAGGAAGGTACACTCAAGATGGAAAAACAAAGCAAAGGAAGGAGCCGGCCTATGCCGGATGCTAGCAACATAAAAAACATCACATACAAACTTGAAGAGGCACTGGCCAACGAAGACGAGTTCATTTGCAACTACTCGGAACGAAAGCCTTGGGAAGTTACGATGTCTGCTCGGGATGGTGCCGTACACGTGATGAGGTTCCTGAAAGTGTGGTTTGATCTTCCACAAACCATATTCTTTTCGGCTGTCTCCTATCTCGACCTGTTTTTGGCGCGCATGAAGGTACGATCGTTGCGCAATTTTTGAACGGTTGCGTCAGACCTCTTTTACAGGTTCAAGAAAAGTACCTTCCGTGTTTGTCAGTCAGCTGCTTCAACGTGGCTGCTGCTAACCATGGCTTCAAAATAAATACTAGTCAACTGGTGATGCTGTCGCAGAGCAAATGCTCTGTCAAGGACATGGAACGCATGAGCACCATTATCACCCAAAAATTGAATCTGGAAAATTTAAACGACTGCAATCCTTTGGACTTATTCAAAATATATATGGACATTTTCAAGTACATCGCTGTTCAGTTCAAAACGGAGGCCCTCCTTAACAGGATGTTGCAGGTTTGTCTTCTCAAAGCCTTAAATCGCCAATTTTTTGATAGCCTCTGACCAGTATTGGAAAAAATTATTGCTGTCACTTCCAGCTTAACCACATACAAACATTTGTGTTTGAAAGCGTCATCTTGAATCGTTTGTGCTAACACTGCTGTTATAAAACCGTAAATAGTAACTGTAATGTTTGCATAAAAGTTTCAAGGCCACGATGCTTTCAAGTGCGAATGAAGTATAACTTTAAACTCATTTGCTTGCAGAAAATTTCAATAAAAGTGTAATTAACGTAAAAAGATGAGTAATAAACAATTAAAAAAATATGTTACTAGGAATAGTTTAAATTATGTAGAATCAAATAGGTATAATTTTTTGTTTGATAGATGAGATTTGATTGGTTCTCTCTTGATGTTACATCACTTGATTTTTTTTTCTGGGACTTTATATATATTTTTTTTTAGTGGCAACAACTGTGCACAAGGTTAGAAGTATTAATTTGCGATTCATCGTGCGCTTTCTATAAGCCGTCGGTGCTCGCTCTGGCATTTATTCACTTTGAAATGGAGCGCTTCCTATCGAGAGAAATCCCGAAAAAATCCAACTACTACTCCATGGAAATGTTCTATATATTGGCGGTAATGATCGAATTGCAATCCTTATGCAAGGTAAGACATGGTGAATTGAACAATTCGTTATTTATTGGCTTATTTTAATACAGATCGACTCGAGTGATTATGCGTCATGTTTCGAAGCCGTCAAAAAAACACTAAAGGAGTACGACAGCAGGAAAAGATCGAGGTATTGTCAGAAGTTAGCGTGGCGATTTTCAATTTCCACTCATGCCTTGTCTAGGTATACTCACAATAATTACTATTCTATGCTCAATACAATTGAGGAAGAGTAAGGGTGCAAAAGCTTTAAAATGATAATTTAAAAAAATAATAAAATATAAAAAATGTCAATTCATTAAGTTGAGCTGTTCTCTCAGATCAGACAAATGTATTAAAATATACTTCATTATTTCGTTATGAACCCTTTAAATAACGTTAAAGTCGTTGTATTTATGTTGTGAAGGGCGGGTTGCAGTGGAGTTGGCTTTGTTATTTGAATAGCTCCACAAGAAATGGAGCTCCTTAAATATTTTTTTATGTACATTTTTGGAATGAACACAGCCTGCTCTTCTTAACGTCCCTGTACTGATAATGGCCTATGTTTAAACATTTGTGTTTATTTTAATTTAAGCTATGGCAATGTTCTATGTTAGCCTGTCAGGATGACAATACGTTTATATAAAATTTTAAAAATCTACTGATACTTTAAGTAGTCAGTGAAGTACAATGTTTACATGTGTCTTAAAAAGACTTGTTGATCTGTTTTTGAGTTTAACGTAGCGATACATGTAAACATGTAGACTACGAGTTACGGTCCAATTGATGCCATTCTGAAAGTTGTAAATTGTTCTGTTCTGTTTTCGATGTCACCTAATGGTTTAATGGCATGTAGAAGGGAAGTAATGAAATTCAAATGAAATATACATTTAGTGAACTAGTCGTGCTGTTACCATTTCTGTCAGACAGTAAATTTTACAATTTGTGACATTCTCAATAAAAAAATTCAAAATATCGGAATTTTTATTTTTAAAAAAGTACACAAAACTATAAAACAGGTACATTTTATGATGCGTACATGTCTGCGCTTCTCAAATTTTATTGCACTAATCAACTAAGTCGCGCAGGCGCATTGTGGAATAGCTGCTATTACACTGGTGTCAGTCAGCAAAAATCGGAAACAAAATTCAACTTTGATGCTAGCGTAAGTGCTTTATACAAATGTGGCATGATGGGGTTAGTTACATACCCAAATACCCACTGGACGGATGAGTTTGGTGGTTTTGATGGTAACTACCCAACGATAATATATACATATAACGGCGTCCAGTCCAATAAACCGAAGTCTGTAACCAACCCTCTTGATGTATTTGTAAAATAAAAATTACATATTTAAGTAAAAATAAATAAATCTTCAAAATATTAATACACAAAATTTACAAAGTAAGTACAATAAATATGGCGCACCTACAATAAAATACGT
Organism: Asbolus verrucosus; assembly: GCA_004193795.1. Taxonomy (NCBI): domain Eukaryota; kingdom Metazoa; phylum Arthropoda; class Insecta; order Coleoptera; family Tenebrionidae; genus Asbolus; species Asbolus verrucosus. The sequence goes on along the minus strand of QDEB01029642.1, from coordinate 110,819 downwards.
CAAATTTGTGTAAAACAATACAAAAATATAAATGCAAGTTAAATATGTATGGGACATAATATACAATATTAAAACTTAAGTGTGCGTTACGTAGTTTCCATGTTCCTGTGAACCGTCACTGGTACCACGATACATTTATTTCTTGGGATACAAGTGAACTGGGTTGATTCATTTCCGTGTGGCCTACTGGACACACTTGTATGAACCGATACACTATCTGAGCCCAAGTCATCTTCCAATGAATCCAGCTCAACTGGTGCCAAGGACATGTGTTCCGATTCATCATGCTGGGTCATGGTGGAATACCCATGATCCGAATCAGCCGCTATGGTCGTCCTTTTGTAATTACTAGACACGCAATAAGGTGACAGCGGGTCAGGTTTGTCATCTTGAAGCAATTTATCCCTGTGATTCCCCACAGTGTGGAAATTATCACTCAAGTTCAGATCGCTCATCCTCAAGTGATTGTCTTGAGTTGAAGACAAGTACAACCTTTCCGCGGTTTGTGGAGTGGTTGATCGATGGTAAATATAAAACATACATAGAAGTAAAAACACTCCAAATATAAACAACGTAATAACACTAATAGGCACATTGAATGATTCTTCAGGAATTTCCATCTCATTTGGAGAATTGCGATAAGGGGTGACTGACCCCACAATTCCATTAAAGCAAGTGGCCATCGACGCACAAAACGGATTTTCTAATAAGCTACCATCAACATCATATTTGCACCATTCGCATCCTGTCACGCCCAAACACCGGAAATGTGTTTTTTCCGCACTGCAAGTCGCCGGAAAACAGGATTTCATCTCGTTTGTGGCATCTTCATGGAAATGAGCTTTTAAAGAAACGTGTTCGGGGAACCACGTACATAATGGGTTGTCAATACTGTTAAAGTCTGTGCATTTATTTTGTTCCATTGGGCATTCACATGGACATTCACATTCTTTTTGTTCCATGCGGTTGCAGTTTAGACATAAGCGATCTACTATACTACAGGGGCAAAAAGTAACCACAACATTACATGTGGCATTTACCATACCAATGAAAATGTTGGTGTCACGTATGGCAACTATATGGTAACTGACACATTGCTCTCCTTGTACTGAATTAACCAACACGTCATTATAACTAGTATTTAACTTGTAGTACCTTTGTACGGTACCACCTCCATAACTATTACATAAAACTTTTTTTATGAATAACTTGTGACTTAGTATATCATTAGCTACCAAAGATTCTTTATGGACTATATGCTGCTTTTCTACAGGTCCATGTCCATTAGGGTCAATTAGGTTAGGGTGATAGATCAAATAACCTCGATCATCCATTAAGAAACAAGTAATGTTAGTAGATAAACAAAACGGCATTCTTTTCAAAAGCATCCTGAATATGTACCCGTAAGTTGTATCAATCGCTACCACCACATTAGAAGTGGCGTAAGCAATTGTAACAATATAACCCGCACCGCCTTCGTCTAAATATGGCGGAACCATAATCAACTTAAACTTGTGCTCAACCGCTTGCAAAAACCAAGGTCTTTTAGTTGGGTCTAATCCCTGATCGAGTATGCTACCGGGAAACATCTGAAGTACCCCACTATACGAAGTAACATACCGCCTCACGATATACTTAGATTTATAACTGGACAAGTGCTGCGTGCGCAGAAAACTTAAAATATGCGCTAAAGCTGCAACTTCATCTTTAATTTCTTCTTTCAGGCCTGGATTTCTTAGCAACTGAGTATTGTCTTGTAAATATGCCATGTAGTTTTGGAGCGATTCTTGATTTTTCATCTCTTGCAACGAAGAGGGCGATTGGAAACACGACGAACTTAAATAAAGCGAGCCCGCATCTGCAAAAAGTGAAATTTCACAACTGCGGCGCTTTCATCGAATTTTACCTAAGGTGGCCACCTGGTTGAGGTGGCGGCAAAGTTTCGAGTTTTCGGAGTTTTCCAGATGTTGATAGACGAGTTTAATACTGTAAGTTTCTGATGCGTTGAATGGCCAGTTGATTTGATAAGGTCTCGTTGAAGGTAACGACTCACGCGTTACCACACAAACCACATACCAATCGCCCACTCTCCTCCAAGTCCATTTTGTCTAAAAATCATGATTGTAGCAAATTTTGACAAGTAGTGCGCATCATTACGGGAAAACCAAACTGGGTTGCTATGTGTGTTCCTTTACGTTCGCTCAACAGTCTACTTTTTACGTCATGGGAAAAGGGGGCATTTTCAAAATTTGATATGTCTACATACTGCAGCTGCTGTTTTACAGTCGTAAGTGAAGCAAATTTGGGATGCATAATAACTCGACCTAAACAATCAATCGTTTTAGAAAAGAAAAACATTACGAAAACAAAAAATTACCTTCTAAATCCATTAAAAAAGCATAATAATCTTTTTGGATATTGCTAAAATATATGAGATCTTCAGCCCAACTTGCAAAATATACATCTATTCCTAACAGTCCAAACTGGTTATCAACCAAACAACCAATTGAAAACGTAAGTGTCAAATCTATCAAATCAAACATTTTGGAGGGATAGTTTAGACTCACAAACAACTTACCATCGGATTGATGATCCCACATTGGAAGAGAAATTCGCTTTTCTATGTTGTATGAAGAATTCAAGTTATAAATGTTATAAAAAAGACTAAGAGCAAATCCAATGGTTTTTGAAGAATTAACAGCAACCATGGTACCATTTTGGACATTTTTGGTAACTGATATGTTGTATTTGTTGTAATTTTGGAAGGCTATATCTTCCATAAACTGAGTTTCGTAAATTGTGGGTCTAGAGTCTGGAAAAATCAGTATTTTAAACTGGAAAAAACCTTCATCATGGACGATTTACCATCGATGGCAGTACAAGTGTTGATGATGAATGGACTGGTTACATTTTCGGAAGCTTGTAAAATAGTTTCTAACACAGTTTTAGCTTCAGTAAGAGATGATAATAATCCACGGCTAACGTATAAAATCATCACAGTTTCATTTTGTATTTGGTTTTGTTCAATAACTTTTAAAGCTTTTTGCAAACCCAATGAATGATTCGTGGCACCATTTCCTTTGTACATTCCGTCTATAAATTTGTACAATATTTTTTTCCTAGTGGGATTCGCGGAGGTGAATTTTGGAACGTCATTAACTATTGAAGGAACTTGATTTGGCATCAGACACTCCTCAGTTAACTGAGGAGAACTCCAGTCGTTCGATATGGCAAGAAGGGCTATATTATCTTTTTCATTCAAACTAGCAACTACTTGTTTCGCTAAAATAGAACCACCCCCATTAACATTTTCATAATATTTCATTACAAAGTCATTTAAGAAATTTTATGTTTATTGTCTCAAGTTATCTTGTGGTCAGGTCAAGTCAATTTATTTTACAATTTATTTATTTACGACCAAAAGTACCCACTTCATAAAATAATGACAAGATATTAGATTTGATGTTCCGCTTCCAAGTGATTGTACTCTAATGTTTTTTGTTGTTATAGAAACGAAGAACATTTGACAAATAACAGTGGCGTACAACGAAAATTTAATAATATTAAATAAAGTTCTCGATTTTCATGGACAATGTGGTATTCGTTATAAGCAACTACATGTGTTACAAAGGTGCAAATGAGTGAAACAATTTTGTTTAAGACACACATGCGAGATTTAACGATTTTTGAAAAGGTTTATTGACAGCTCTCAACAAGAACAAAATTACGCAAGCCACTGTCCAAATGTCAACTGAAATGACATTCCAGAGGCGGCGAAGTATTTTTTGGAGTAGTGAAAGCACGAAAGAAGTTATGTGGCGCATTTAATGGATTACAATGCTTTTATTGCCCCCTTATATCTAAAACTTACCAATTGATTTAACTATATAAAAATGGTGTTTACTGAGAGAGCCCCCATGGTCTAACAAAAGCACAATATTGCGAGGGCTGTAATTATTTCTGGACATGAAACTGTTCCACATCAGCATATGATCAACCTCATTACAGTCCGTAAAAGGCGAATAAGGATACGATTCAACATCAGAAGAAGAAATGAAATACTGCTGCTTAATCCCTTTCTTCATAATTAACATTTTTGATTTTAACTTTCGTAAAACTAAAACATAAATGTGAAACACGAATATCATAATTAATTTCACATACTATAATCTAATTTCAGTTGATCTTTTGGTGTTTTGTACAAGATTGTCCCGATTAAATCACCACATGCTTTGGAATTTTTAGTAATGGCTACACTTTTATTTTCTCGACAAGGAAGAAGAGTGGAAAGTGTTTTGGTTGAATTATCTAATGACTGCATATTCTCAATGGCTACTTTAGCGCGTAATAAAGCAGAGAATATATCATCTATTTTTTCTTCCAGCTTCTGTGCAATTTCATTTACAGTTTTGTTCGCATCGATTACTGTGGATGTGTATTTAAAACTTGCGTACAGTTTCTAAAAATATAATTCACTTTATGTACTCATATTTAAATAAGAAAATAGCTGACCTTAACATAGTCGATCTCTAGCTCTTCTGTTTTTATTACGGCTAAATCTTCACTCAACTCCTTGGAAATGCTTCTCATCCACACGTCATTCAAACTATTTGTGTAAACAGTAGCCGGCGTAATAGTTAGAATTAAAACGAAACTTGTAAACATATAATTATTTGAAATAATACTCCTATTCATCCTTAATGGGTTACTTTGGTTATGGGTTCACAAACTCGATACTTGACACCAATTTTCACTAAATAAGGCAACTTTCATGATGGAGATATTAAATTTGAGGTGTTTCCACTCCATTTTGATTCTTTATGTTTAATTCATTGCATTTTTCTGTTATCTATTCATTTTTTAAATACAACCCTTCACTATGTAAACAAACAAAATGACGGACTCAGTTGCACTTCACTGCACAATTTTCTCATACTTTCACAATTTTTTCTGATTCTTTTAACACACAAACCGATTCAATATTTCACGCGAACGGTGAAGACATTAAAAAAGCAATGTTAACGATTCAATTTTTTTTTAAATTTCTAGCCAAAATTTTTGAAAAATACATGTCTAAGCACCTTTGTAATCACTCCCTCCGGATGGTTGTGGATACAGTTACGGCAGAACAAAATCAAAATTGTTACTACGCCACTGCTACCAATACCATTCGTAAAGTTAAATGGAACAATGACGAAAATTTGTTTCTATAATTTTCTGTTTTACTGCACATTAATTGATTTCAAAAATTTCAGTTATGTTAAACAGAGGAGAAAAAAGTTAACGAGACACATAATTTTGTAATTTGGTCATAAATGACGTAACAATAATTCTTCGATGAACGATTCAAATAACATTTTAATATTTTAGTTTCCAGGTCATCAGGTGATTGACGTTTTTTCTTTAATTTGTCCTTGACTAATTACTCGATATCCTAGACACCAGTAGATCATGTGCTAAATCAGTAATCCCCAAACTTTTTTCAGTAGCATGGCGGTATATCTTCTGTTTTAAAAAATGTTGTACTTACGATTTTAACAAATATCTGTTCTTTATGACTATACATAAAAAGGTTTTTTAAAAAGTAAGTCGAAGTTAAGTATGATGTTTTTCACCCAGGCCTATACAGGGTGATTCACATAAAACTCCCCAGCGTCATAGCGCGTTTATTTTTAAAGAAAAATTTTTTAAATTTTCGGGAAATGAGGTCTGACATGAAAGCTTCAAGAGGAGCCAAGGTAAGGTTATTAGACACTCACTATTGCAAAATTGCAGGCAATTGTTTTTTAATTTTGCGGATTTTTTTTTCTTATTTAATATTTTGTATGTCTTAAATGACCATTTCATAGACTTTTTAATTAGCTTTTCAATGATGTGCCTTACTAATGTAAAAAATAATTTTTCGGAAAAAAATCTGAATCTGGCTAAAAAATCCGAATGACATAAACTGACTAAATTTATGCCAAAAGCAAAGAATGACACTATTAAATCTAATTAGGGGTGGAAAGAAACTTTTCATTTAACATTATTTAATAAAGATGGAGATACAAAAAGAAAACAGGAAAAACAAAAAATATTTTAACAAATGCTCAAAATTTTGCCCATTTTGTTGAATGCAAAACTTAAATCTTTTTATTAATTCTTGATTGCACATTATTCTATCTTGCAGCTCTTGAGTGTTCTTGATTCCACTTGATAAACGTATGATTGCAAAAGCGGTACTACATCTAACAAAGGGTAGATGATTTTGAAAAAGGTCCAAATAAATGGCATATTCAATGTCCTTCGAAAAAAGTCTGGTCCAATCAAATGATAACACCACACCAAACATTTACACTAAACACATTTTGAAAATTTCGATTTTCCGTGCGCTCTAATTCTTTTAATTTTTTTCTGAAAAATTATTTTTTAAATTCCGTAAGGCTCATCGTTGAAAAGCTAATCAACAAGTCTATTGAATAGTCATTTAAGACATACAAAATATTAATTAAGAAAATTAAAAAACAATTTGCCTCCAGTTTTCCTATGGTGAATGTCTAATAACCTTACCTTAGCTTCTCTTGAAGTCTTCATGTCAGACCTCATTCCCCGAAAATTAAAAAATTTTAAAAATAAGCGCGCTATGAGGCTGGGGAGTTTTATGTGAATCACCTTGTATTTTTCGTGTTTTTCGTTATATATCCATTTGTCCCAGATTTTAAATTGCAATAAATATCCAACACTTTTAAGAAAACTAAAAAAAAGTTTAATATTGGAAGGAAAAAAGTTAAAAATATAATGTTTGTATGTCTCAAAAAAAATTATATGTAAACAAAGTATGACGTCACTCCTTATATTCCAAACAAGCATAATTTATCTATATTGTTATTTATATAGACAGTATGAAGTTTTGCATGACGCTTGTAGAACAACCGTAAATAATCGAAACTTTTCAACACAATTTACAACAACGTCTGTAACATAGTGTGACGTCACAATTTTTGTGGAGGTGATGGCAGTGGGTGATTAATGCGATCAGGTCAATGCACTTTCATTCTAATAAATGTTGAGAACCGCTGTGGCAGTATTGTTATCTGCACTGGGAGAAGGGGTGGCTGTGATGATGTCAGTTTCAAGGACGTCTGTTTTGTGTTATGATAGTTGACAGTTGACATTTCGGTAAATGCTCTGTGTTTGTAAAATGCATGTGATAAAGAGCATTTAATAATGCAAGCCAAGAAACGTTACTTGCTGTTATTTGTGTCGTGTGCATTCTTAGCATATTGGTATTTCGGGGGTTACCGATTAAAGAGCAGCAATATCGTCCCAGAAGAGCAACTCCCTGAATTCGTCAATCTGAATCAAATGTACACAGGAAGTAGCCTAAAAGAGCGAGACAAGTCGCCAACAAACAACAACAAGAAGTGCAGCATGGAGAGTTGCTTCGATTTTGGTAGATGTCAACAAGGTTTCCGAGTGTTTGTGTATCCTCCTGAAGATAATAGTGCGCCCAGTCCGTCCTACCAAAAACTGCTCAATGTTCTAATGGAATCTCGATACTACACTGCCGACCCGAGAGTGGCTTGCTTATTTGTTTTGAGTATAGACACTCTAGACAGAGACCGACTCAGCACGGACTACGTGCGAAACATGCAAACGCGTTTGCAGCACTTGCCCCACTGGAACAACGGCCTCAACCACGTCATCTTTAATTTATACTCAGGCACGTGGCCTAACTACACCGAAAACAACCTGGATTTCGATTACGGCATGGCCATCCTAGCCAAAGCTAGCATGTCAGAGAGCCACATGCGGCCGGGTTTCGACATTAGCATCCCCCTGTTCCACAAAGTGCACCCAGAGAAGGGGGGCGAAGTTGGCTCTGTTTTAGCCAATAGTCTGCCCTTGCAAAAAAGTTATTTACTGGCCTTCAAGGGAAAGAGATATGTCCATGGGATCGGCTCAGATACTAGAAATTCTCTGTACCATCTTCACAATAAGAAAGATATGATCATGGTCACCACTTGCCGCCATGGCAAAAGCTGGAAGGACATGAAGGATGAACGCTGTGACCAAGATAATAAAGAATATGATAAATATGATTATGAGGTGCTATTGCAAAATTCGACTTTTTGTTTGGTGCCAAGGGGAAGGCGTTTGGGGTCTTTCAGGTTTCTGGAAGCTTTGCAGGCTGGGTGCATCCCTGTTTTGTTGTCCAATGGCTGGGCTTTACCTTTTGCCCAAGTTATCGACTGGAGTAAAGCTGCCATTTGGGCTGATGAGCGACTCCTTCTTCAAGTAAATAGTTAAATTATTCACGTAATCCAATAACTGACGTATTTGTCTTAGGTTCCCTACATAGTGAGGTCATTATCTCCATCAAAAATACTGCAATTGCGCCAACAGACGCAAGTTCTGTGGGATAGATATTTCTCATCGATTGAAAAAATTGTTTATACAACATTAGAGGTAATTTTACGAATTTCTTCGTTTGTATTAGTTGCTGTAAACAAAACGATGGTCACTCCCATTTTTTCTTTATTTATTAAGATATGGGAATTCGATTAACATACCTCATTCGTCTGTGAAAGCCCCATGACCTTGAAACCTTTGTACTAATATTACAGTTAATAATGTTCATTACAAAATCATATTGTGTAGAAAAATGTAGTTTAAATGAATCCAATTTTGCAGTAAACGTTAATATTTGTGTTAACACAAGCGATTCAAGGTCATAATGTTTTCACGAACAAAGAGCCGATTTTTTTAACTCTTAATTGCGAATATGGAACTATTTAAACATTTTTGAAAAAGTTTTTTAACATTAAATTTCTTTTAGTTTCTATAATTTTCGGACAAATTGAAAATAACATCTGATTCTGATCTGATTACTTTTGTAGGTTGTAGAAGCAGGTTTCAGAAAAATCAGTTCATAAACAAGGACTAAATAGGAGGTGTACCAGATTCTTGCCACACCCTGTATATGCGCTCCACTCAAAAATATTTTGCATGTGATATCTAGAGTTGCCATATTATAGCTTAGCATTTGATTTGGAGTGTTGCTTGAATCATTCACTGGTTTAAAAATCAGTTTCTAATTCACAGATATAATTGTCATCGGTTTGTTGGAAGCACTCTGTGTGATAAAATATTTTTTGTACTCATAACTGCAAAATAGGTATTTTACGATTGTTCTCGACGCATGAAAAAACACATTTTCCGCACTGCGGTACTTTTTACTTTGCCAGAGAAGCTGTGGGGAATTGCGCTGTGCGATTGGTATTAGATAACAAAATACAAAACGTCAAACTTAAACTAAGAGTGAAATCCCACGATACTTACACAATAAATCACGAAATGAGGAAGCAAACTCAATATTGCTTCCTTTGCTGCTTCCTTGATTTCAGGTTATGTCAAAGATTCTTCGGAATCGCTCATTTTTTACAAAATTATATCAGAAAATTACAAAATGGTACAATTTTTTGAATTTGAAACCATGGCAACATAGTTATAACGCAGCCACATATACGGGCAGCGCTACCAACCCAGTAAATAATAAAATACTAATAATATCAAATTATTTTTATATAATTTTGAGTTATTCGTTACAAAAAACCTTGTACCTAACTTTTTCGGGAAATATTTTCCCGCATTCGCACACGTTAGATAAATAACTAATATTAGGTTCACTACAAATTCAAATGACATATATCTTGTTGATGATAATGACCGATTCACCCTTTCCAGTCGATGGTCACCAAGATATTTATTTTGTGTAATCCAAGCAAGTAAAATCTTCAAATAACCAAGTGCAAAACAGTTTCATTGACACCCTTCAGTAATGATAAAATCGTTACAAAAATAAACCTGCATTGGTTGGGGCGGATTATATTTTTTACCATCCAGCGCGCCCAAAATCACCGAAAGTTGACTTACACGTTCCCAAAATGGACGGACCGATATGTAGATTTTTATTTTTAATTTTTTTTCACAGATAATCCGTGAAAGGTTACCAAATCAACCTTTTCGAGACGCCACAGTATGGAATAGTTTACCAGGAGCTTTAGTGACATTACCAAGTTTCTCTGATTCTTCTGACAGTTTCCCATTTCAAGTAGGCTATAATGATATTGAAGGCTTCACTGCTATAATATACTGTCAATTGGGGCTTTCCCTTACCCCGTCAGCACCTCTGCACAGACTTGTAACCAACATTGCTCGCAGCAGATATGTTTCAAAGGTAATTAATTCTAGTTTCCACAGTATCCATATCCAACGAAAGGAGACTACACTTTCAGACTTCCAGTTGGTTGTGATTTTGTTGACCTTTTACATATGTGAATTATGCAATGACATTGTGACCTTGTTATCAAACAGTCACTAATTAAGTAGTTAAGCTGCTGGGTCGCTAGGCCTCCAAATTAATGTCCTAAAGAATTTCCAAACATTCAGTGCAATATTTTCGCCTACTGGAAATTTAAGCCAATTTGTCTCTGTACAAAATAACGTAGCAACTGAGTATTTGTGCAAGATCATGACAGTTCTCAAAATTTTGACGTAATCTGTCAGCATGTTCAGTTTACGAAATATTACTGTTTTAAGGCGATAACTAGGCGACCTCAAGCATGGACAACAAAATAAACAATTCTTTCGCACACAACTTCAGTTTAACATTTTGGATAACCTGCAAGTAGACGATAAGCAGTCGCGACGTCACATGTCTACAGAAAGACAAATTATCTGAAATTCACAGTTTAATCAAACTACGTCATCCGGCTGAATGAGGTATGATGAAATTTGTAAAAATTTTCAGATAATCGTGGTGTGGTCCAATGATAAGCGTCCCCCCAGCAAGAACCGCTGGCCCCCCTTGCCTCACAACGTGACCTTGCATGTGATACAACCAGAGGGCGAGCCCACTAAAACGAGCATCTCGCAGCGGTTCTACCCGCATCCGCAGATCGAAACGGCGGCAGTCCTGTCTTTAGATGAAGACTCTGTTTTAACCACAGACGAAGTCGATTTCGCTTTTATAGTCTGGAAGCAATTTCCGGATCGCGTTGTTGGGTACCCCGCCAGGTCCCACTACTGGGATGATTCGAAATCCACTTGGGGCTACACCTCGAAGTGGACCAACGATTATTCGATAGTTCTGACAGGCGCGGCGTTTTACCATCGGTATTATAACGTTCTGTACACAGAGTGGCTGAGTCCGCTGCTGCACAAAACCGTGGAGCAAAGCCAGAACTGTGAAGACATTCTCATGAATTTTCTGGTCAGTCATGTCACACGGCGGCCGCCCATCAAGGTGACGCAGCGGAAGCAGTACAAAGAACAGCCGACGGTTGGCAGCTGGTCGCCTTGGAATGATCCAGATCATTTCATTCAGAGACAGACTTGTCTGAACACTTTCGCCGCCGTGTTCGGGTACATGCCGCTGTTGCGGTCGAATTTGAGATTAGATCCAGTGCTTTTTAAAGACCCTGTGTCCAATAAGCGGAAGAAGTACAGGAAAATCGAACTCGTGGGCAGTTAGTCCACAGTCTAAGTGAAACCACAAGTTATGCAATACTTATTTTCAAACTGTGCTGTACCAAAAATTTCATTTCAACTGTATGTCACTATGTTGTCTACAATGGTTTAATTGTTGAAATTCTTTATAGGCTTGCATGTGCAACAAAATTTTTATACCAAAGAATGATTGAACAATTCTGGTCGTGAGCACTTCTCATTCAACCGTTTTGTTCGAATAATATGCGTTTCAACTGAATTAAATATAAATATATTTGTATTAGTGCCATGGTACAGGTGCCCCACTTGTGTGAAGTAGCGATAGAATCTCTTGGTTCAATTCATCGTGTAAAACCGGCTCTACGTCCGTATACAAGCAGCACATCTTGACTCACACAGCTAAAATTATAGAATTGAAACGAGATATAACTTATTTGCCAGTGGTACATGAAATTCTATAAATCCATGAAGAGGAACCTATATCCAAGAATTTCAGCGATTAATTCCCCAATATGTTTCATTCGTAATTAATGTAATACCTGGTAAAAGGACGTTGTATCCAACACCAAATGAATCAGATTGAAAAAGGCCTCCTAGCAGTGGGGTACCATAAACGCCTCTAAATCTGTTTGCTTATCGTGAAAGGAGCAGTTTTTACTTTTATAATTATTTTAAAAATGTTAATGTGGATGCAATGGACAAAATGTTGACTGTAAAGTGTTGTGTTAAGGATAGTATACATTGTTTGTAAAACGATAGTATTTTTTGTATTTTATTATAGCATAAAATGGCTCTACATTTTCATTACATTTAATATTATTAAGAAATTATATTAAAAATTGACACAATTTTGAATATTTTTGGATGAAAATTGTAACAATTTGCAAAACACCTCACAGTTTGGTATTTTAGCAACTTTCGTTTTTAGTTTTTTTTTCTTTTTTTTTTAATCAGTTGTAGCACATTTACATTGCAAAACTGTGGAGTATTGAGCAACTCATAATGTAATTGACATGTTTAAAGATGAAAGCAACGTGTTTGGTTGTAGGCTGATAGTTATATAACAGGAACCAATCAGATCAGGAATTTCGATTGGCATTTTTCCAATTTTTCATAAGAAAAGAACAGTATCGGTGATAGTTAAGTATAAATTACTATCCAAATCTGTTGCATCCTTGTATGATTGTATTATGTGATTTGATTACAAATCCAATTGAAATATACATTTTTATGAAAGTTTTGTTTTTTGTCGCCACCGAGGAGCAAAGTTGAGTAAAAGTTGGATTCACTGGGCACAGTTGCTACATTTATTTAACAATTTTATGTTGTATAACAATTAGAATACAGGATAAACATGCGTAACACACATAAGCTACATTTTAGATGCTATGACATTAACATTTGAAACGAACTGCAAATTAATATAAAATTCAATATCAACAGCGACACTAACAAATAAACTTTTTTATAGATTTTTGTCGCATTTCATTGAATTTTGCAAATTTTATGGATATTTCGACACGCAAATGAATTGAAAAATTCACTTGTGGGTGGCAAAATATCCAATTGAAAACAAAATTCGTTACATAACGTATACAAAGAATTATTGTACTTTATCATTTGAAAGTAACAGCTACAGTAAGAGTGTTCGAATGATTATTTACACAAGTATCTATTACTAAAAAGAATGATTTGAAACAGCCTCCATAGCAAATGCACACAATTTATTACATTTATTTAGGTGATAATAATTATTGTATTTTCTGCAAGACATTTTAGGTGTAGACCCAAAGTGTATAATTATCACAAAGTTACAAAAAATCTGTAATAAAATTAATCAGAGCTGGGATTTAACAAAACCTTTTTCAAAGTTTAAAGAATTCCAGTGAAGTATTTTAGTGCGATAGTTTACAGATCTAGCATCATCCCCAACTTTGACAGTTATGACTAGAATATATAATTAAGATTAATTAATGGAATGCCAAATCAGTCATGTCAGATATGGTTAGAAGCCCTAGAATTACACATGATAATGATTATTTCAAGTCAGTTCCATCTTTCAACATTTCTTCGATTTCTTCAATTTCTTGTTCCCAGATGTCCCTTTTGCTATTTGGCTTCTGTTCAGACACCACTTCATAGTCGTGGAGTTCCGCTACTAGTTCCCGCTCCCATTCTTCTATGTGAAAAAATCAGGGATAAGGATAGGCACAAAATAAAACGAAAAAGCACTGTAGGGTTACTGTTTGAGCAATCTTGCTTGGATAATAAACCAGATGCTCAGAGTGTTAGTTTCCTGTTTGTACACAAAATGAGGCAAGTGTCAAATCTGAGCAACTGGTGGGTCCACACCGTAAAAAATTGAACCATTTATACGCAACTAGCAGGAACAGACAGTATTGCTGTTAATCCTGTTAGAAGTTTGTTTAAATATAGTAAATTTTCTCTTATAACACTCGAATCCTATATTACATCTGACCTTTCCAGTATTGTCTTTTGTAAGCAATCTAAACTGTGTTCTTGATCATAATTTTAGGAAGACATATATTATGTTAAAACCTACTGTTATATTGCCAAAATACACCACATTTACAAGAGACTTAAAGTTTGTCAACAAAAATTATTCAAGAGACACAGTCCAGCCAACGGTTCTTTTTGTTGAAGGATCATGTTCCAAAAATCGCAATCAGCATTGAGTTTAGGTGACTAAATGAAAAGTCAACATTTAGTTAAGTAACAACTGCACACGTCCACCTAAATGTAGCAGTTATACCACCATAATTGATTCAATTTAGACCATTTCAAAAATCACAAATTATAATACTGATCTACATATTGATTTTTCTAACAAGTTATACATGTATAATTTTATATAAATTCTAATAAAGAACTTTGAAACAAACCAAGAAAATAAAACTGGAAATAACTGGGTGTGAGGTTGCGAGAAAACTATGAGACACAGGAAAAGGAGGATATTGGAAGCTAGAGTTGACGGCGTTCTTCTTAAGCTGCGACAAAATCAAACAGGAAACTAACCACAGCTCTTACGTTAGTAACAAACATCTACAGCCCCCAACAATTTCAGAACTTGGCAGTTCTTAAATCTATGGGAGGCGAAAACTGCTACGACAAAAGCCAAGCCATCTTACCCTTCGGTTTCGGAACAAAAACCATTTTCATCATACGTTCCGCTACTTCAACAAAATCTTCACTGCTAGCCTGCAAACTATCTGACACAAACTCTTCGGTTTCGTCATCTGAACTAGCTACCGCTCAATAAAATAAATCAAAACTCAAAATAAAAAACAGCTACGTCTACATTTCAAGCATCCATTCTACAGCTCGAAACCAACGCTACACTTACCTAAAGGTTGATCAGAAGTGACAGTTTCTGTGGCTGACTGACTGTCACCATCGCGCGACATGAACGATAATTCGTTTGCCTGGCAAATTAGGCTAACACGGTAAAAGTAATTCCTCCAAAAATTCTCTTCATTTATTCTAGGAACAAGTGGATTATTGAATGACAAAATTATACGTTGTTGGACTTACACTTTAGGCACGAGTTCATAACGCATTTTCTCCAGATTAGGGTCCTGCTCCATTATGGCCATAGCAACGGGGTAAGATACTTCATAGTCAAATTGAAAATCTACGCCAGCTGGAGGACTTCGAACGAAATTCCTTTTGTCAGTAGATAAACTGAGACATTCTTCTTTTAAAGCTTCCTCATTGGAACAACCAGTCCAAGGTGGAAGGGAAGTTGCCGTGTTTCCAGCTTGACCCTTGACAAACGCCTCTTGCTCCTTATTAAATTCACCAAGAATGCTCTAGAAGAGTACAATTATTTAAATTTGATTAAACCATTTCAGCGACGTACATTTTTTTCTACAGTTTCTTTAATTTTTGCGCTTGCTTCACTCACGGTTTTTCCCGCTTTATTCACAGCCGAGTACAAAAAATTGCCAAAGGACTTCGCCCCAGCCAAAGCCTTGCTTTGCACTACCATCAAACATAATATTAACATCAACTGAATCAATTCGGAAAAAACGCATAAAAACTAATCATTACCGTTTCCAAATTGACCTTCCTTTTCTTCAGTTGGTGTTTCAGCAATTGATTGTGGTCCAGAATCAGCACCGCCAGTAGCGCTAATTAAGCGACTGTATTTATTAGAGTTGAGGTTTGTGAGTACGCCAGGTCGGGACTTACCTGGAATTATCATCGTCGTCTTTGTGTTGGGGCGAACCTTTGATGGATTCGGCAGACGCCGGTGTATTTCCATCTTCAGCGGACTCTTCGGTCCCCTCTTGGTGACCTTCCTCTCCTTTCCTCAATTTCGGAATGCTTGAACCTAACCATCCTCCTATTCCTTCAATTTGAGACTTGACGTTGGTCAACATGTCCAATCTGCTGCCACCACTCTGCTTCGTGGGGCTGCAAAAACAGATGGAGATGATGACTAACACGAGATTAGAAAAAGAAGCCTGAAACGTGCACGTATTTACATACCTTCATGTTATATTGGAATAATTTGCATAATATGCCAAGTCTCATTGTGATCGATAATAATCATGAAATCCTTTACCTGGCATCTTTTTTGTCTGGGCTGAGGACAACATTGCCTTCTTCCGTCGGAGTCGGCACTTTTTCTTCCTGTTCCCCTTTTGCCGTTCCCATCCAAGATGTGACCTGATTCGTTAGTCCCGAGAACATTTTCACTCTCTTTGAGACACTCTACACGTTTGCCGCGATGTTTCGAACAGGCCAAGACGCAGTGAAGTGTATTCGATCGCGATTAAATGCGGAATGAATACATATTAAATTTGGTTTACGCAATATATTTATATTTATAACCCGAGCTACGTTGTACAATTTGCTATTCGTACTCCACTTCACTCTTTACCAACGCGATTGCGACTGCCCTTCGCATGCGCGCGCCTCTACGCGTCGCCGCATGTCGCGCCGGACGGTGGATGCGGCAATTATGCCTCGAACCTCAAAGCAATGGCGTCGCGACGGCAAACTGCCGAATCCCTTCGATCTTGCCACACAACGCGCCGCATTACATCCTCCCCCGAACCGTCGGACGCTGCACTTCTGCTTTGCCAAAAACCAGCGCCAAGCGCGCAAATTTCGCGCCTATCCGCCGATATTTGCGCCGAACATTCGCCGTAATTAATCCAAACCTCCCCATTACCAGCGCGACCCTCTGCACTTATCTGGATCCTCACGCGGCCACATATTTGAACGAATTATCTGCTAACTGCCCGAGGCAAAGTTTGAACTGCAGCGCTTTACGACCAGCGTAGAGACATAGAGATATGAAAGCAGCTCCGCTTCTAAGCGGAATTAAACGCTTGCATAGATAAGAATCAAGTTCTGCTTTTTTGTTCGATTGCGGGACACGTCCAAATAAGACCACGTGAGGGGGATGTCACCGGGGGTGGTTCTGGGTGGGTACTTGATTTGCCAACCCATAACACAATCATCCCCACCTAAAAATCTAACACTCCTGAAACAATATTCCCCAGAATGCTTAATGTTGTGTGATTTCTTATATCGGTGCAATGGTCATACCTCTGTATACCCACATGAAAGTAAATATTTGTACTTATACCTATCATCATCCATCTTTTTAAATGCTTAATAGAATCGATAATAATTCTTATAATACAATAAACCTTATAAAATAGCCATCCTTTGTTCTAGTAATTATTATTTCTCAAGTCCACATATTCCACCTCGTTACTGTGGGGAAAGCGGAAGTTGGGGGGCCTTCTCCTTGAAATAATAAACTCGGAACGGTGCTTTGATTAAGAAATTGTTACTTAACTAATTAGGATATCTGATCAAATTCTCTAGCTACTAACATATAAATACGACGTAAAGCCATGTAAGCCATGGATCAAATATCAAAAACAGATTTTAGTCCACGTCCTGCTTCAGCTGTATCGGTCGTCAAAAGAGGGACCCTTTCTTGACAAAATATTGTCGTTTTCTAATTAGCAATCGTTGCCTGGTTGGTTTTTTCGGTGATGTTGTTCGAAACAATGTAGGATTTGTGGGGTTCAAAGAACCAATTACCATAATGCGGCCGCTACATGTTTTAGAACCGACCGAACCTCGTTAGCTTTAACCTAGATTTTTGAATCATTCTTGTTTTATGATCCGTTTTTTGTAATAACTCTCACCTACCTGAAGTTAATGAATTTTTCGACTACACTTCGTTGTCGGAAATGGAATTTTCAAGCTTGATCATTGTTTCCTGAACTTCAGGGAATATAAATTTTTCAAAATTTTTAATTCTTTTGTCTTAAAATTATACTAACTTCTAAATAAAATTTTTAAATATTAATTTTGGATATGTTGCCATGTGGTACCAAAGCGATATTATAAAATGAATTAAAATTCTAGATATATTTCTGATATCAGAAATTAATTCCTGCTATCTGAAATTATTTTTCTGATATAATATACAATTATAAAAACGAAAAATACCCTGTTTATCAGTAAATAATGCAGTTTGAAATGACTATCAGACTCTATCATCGCATCAATCTCATAGCTTAATTAGTAAAATCAAAAATTGAGATTAAATACTGAAGTAGTCTTCTATCTATTTATGTCGGAATATTTTTACCTGAAGGCTAAATGTTTTTTGGTCCTAAAATCGGGGCCATAAAAAACATACATCAGTACCGGTAAAGTAGTAAATTTAATAATGGTAAATTTTCATATCGATTTCTGATTCGGCTAATTATGGAGGTACAAGATTAGCGCAACGATGAAGTTTGATCAGCACAGCCTCGATTGATATAAAATTCAGTATATCATCATTTTTCCTTTGCGAATTAAAAAGAGAATTAAAAAATAATTATAATTAATATTTTTTAAGTTGTAATCATACTGATTATTGTTTACTTTTATGTTAGCAAACGCTTCAAATAATTCTTGTATTAGAGTTGTAATTCTGTTAATTAAATACAAGAATGTATTTATCTAATAAGATTCGGCAAACTTGTGTAGAGAACTAAATAATAAAGAAAACATTTGGGGTATGTTTTTGTACAAATACACAAAATTTCATTTTATGAATTGTTCCATTTTTGTCAGTCAGAAGAGTATTGCAAGAATTTCAACAATCAAATAACGAAAAATAGAAGTAATTGAGATATTAAAAAAGAAACAAATAATTTGCTTTAAATTAGTATTCCTCTCAAAATCATTGTTATTTATTCGGCCACACTGTGGAAAGAATGCAGCCCTGGCGCCTCCACCAAATTCTTCATTTGATATTTTTTGTTATTATTGTAAAAATTCCATTAATTTATTAAAGCCTTCTGATAAACGTTGGAGAAAAGAATAATGTTAGACAGAGACGAGGTAGCTTAATTAACTAAGAAACCTGAATAAATTCAGTCTTTTGTTTTAATATAGGAATATGATAAATTGATTGTTATTAATTCCCCAAATTCTTTCAGCAGATTTCGAAATAACCACATAATTTAATTAATTAAATCTTAAATAATTATTGTTAATTTGAACGATTTCAAGTTCGATTTCTTCGCAAATGATCGTTAGAGATAACAATTTAATTAAAATTTGCCTGTTTATTCGCCTCCAGAATTCACCATGAGAGATTTGGCATGGTTCTAAAATCAATAATAAGCTATTTTCAGCATATTTTTTAAAAATTTCATTTCCCTTGATCACTTCAAACGCAAATTTATGACTTATTTTTCATTTTCAAAAAGACGTACTTTGCAAAACCAAAATGGGAGCGACGCATCAAGAGACATGTTTATGAAATTTCCATCTCTAGTGGAAACCTTAATATTTTTCACTTAAGCAGGCGAAGTAAGGAACTCTCAGCATGCGGTTATGTTTATTAATTAATAATGGGATCGACATATGTAAGTTGAAGGTCACGTGTCAGTCGATACCGACACCCAAATCTTTGACACTGCTGACATATTCATGAGGTTCAGCGAATATGCGAAAAACTGATTTCATTTCAACAAAATGTCCGCTTTCGCTTTGGCGGTTTTTAAGATGGAGTGAAATCAAACATTCGTTGCGGCGCAAATTTAAGTTTAGGTTTTTTGACCTGTCACAATGCTTCACCTTCGCAGGGGCGATCATTAATGTACAAATTAGAGCATCATTCACTCGCCTGAAATTTAATATAAACTTACAAGAGTGCGTAATCAGCGACTTGATTTCTTATTTAATTAGATTTTTCAATTTCAGACACATTATGTGGTCTTGTCTGAAAAATGAAGTTTTGTAAAAAGTATGCTCGGAAAAAATTAATCAGCCTGCAAAATCTAAACGGAATTATTACAGTAAATTGCAAAAACCTATTTATTTTGACTGTGAGTGGTCCTCGATTGAATTTATTATTTTCACGATTTTGTTTAAACATCATACGACAGGAGTGTTTATAAACATGAAATCAAAGTTTTAGATTCGAAAAACAGCAGCTGTGGTGTCTTCATTTGTTGAGCAGTTTCAATAAGTGATCCACCAGTTGGAACATTTTCTTCGACTTTATTATTTTAACAGAAATTTCAGTTTGCTTTGGCCTTGCTAATTTCATTCGTTTTTGAAAATTTACATTTTTTTTACTAAACAAAAAAACGAATAAACTTCTGTTGCAGGAATTTGGGAATCTGATATAAAAAGAACTGTGACTATTGTTATTTTTACTATATGGTCTGAAGGAAAGCGGGTTTCTGACGAATTTTGAGAGAAACATTTACGTTTCTTGTTCCTCTGTTATTTCCAGATCGTTAAGAATTGAACGTAGAAAATTCTTCTGTCGAATCCTTATCATTTATTACTAAGAAAAAAGTAGGAGTTCAAGCTGTTAAATTCTAGAAAACCTACTCTTAATCAATCACAATAAGAGTTTCTCGGTGGTATTAATTTTAATTAGAAACATATTCCAACTGTTGGACTTCGGCTTAATCGAAAAAAGTTGGCATGTCTTCCTTAATTGTGCCGTAAGCAAAAATTTAATAAAACAAAACCTGTCGGAGTCTTCAAACTTTTAAAAATCGGCAATTAAATTTTTTACTTTGTGGCTTCGAGAAAAACTTGTCAGGATAAATTAATTGCCACAACTTCGCTTTTTGTCAGAACGAAGTTATTTTCACTTTGTACTGATTCCAAAACGACGCTTTGGATCGATTAATTTTTAATTTATTAAAAAATAATATATAAAATATCAAAGACAAAAATTACTTTATTGTGCTGCGCGTAATTAAATTTCATTTAACCTGACAAACGTTTAGTGAAATAAAAGTGTCATTTATTTCAGTTTCAGATATACATTTTAAATAACTTTTTCAATTTTTACTTTAATTTGCTTTGTGTGAACAAACGTTTCCATAATCTAATATTACTTTGTATTTTCATGGCACCGTATTTTCTCTCTTTCAAATATTTTTCAGATTAGGTCACACACAGATAACCCGCCTAATGAAATATTTAGATCCGACCCTGCTGAATTCTAGTGGGATGCAAATTACGTAAAAATGAAAATAAACTATCGTGCATAATTTAAATTCAATCGCATTTATGTAATTACGAGCTATTCAACATCCAAATCAACAGAATTGGTAATGAGGCGATTTTTGCTCTCAACCCCTTCTAGACATGTGACAGTTTGTTGAACTGTGATCAACTTACACATGTGATCAGTTTAAGACTGTCTTCGATTGTTCTAATCAACCCGATGATCATTATACTGATTTTTATATGCCCACTCATATGTTGTAGGTCAGGACACTTGTATTTAGGTCAGATCTTTCTAAAATAAATTGCATAGTTAGGGTAGGCGTCTGCGCAACGTATTGATCCAATTTCACTCATCATAATAGAACTGATCAATTTCATTTTACTTTCATTATGACTCTTTCTTAATTTTATATCTTTTTAGATCAAATTATTGATATTTATTCAAATTAAACCTCAATAATATACTCATTAAGCAAGGACAAGTAGGTAGACAATGCCACCCGAGGGGAACGTTTTGAATACCTAAAACTGATATCTCGGAACTCGGAAGTAATTGTTACTACTTTATATTGATTTTTATATAAATGAAATGTATTTATTAAAACAATAATAGTAATAATAATAATAAGAATAAAAGTGGGGATATCTCTAAATATGGAAATTTCATAGTGAAAAGGTTAGAGTTTAATTTGTTTGATTTAATGCGGCTTTAATGGTGTTTCATAGAAAATCTCACTCCCGCCATTTAAACGAGCCTTCGCTAATCCAATATTGATCGAAATTACTTAAATTGATTGTAAATGATTGCGGAGGTTTAAGTGAATGCACTTGAAGGAAATAAATTTATCGTCTAAGTGGTTCCGGTGGTGGATTTTCTATTTCTGATAAGCAACATAAAGCTGGAAAGTTTTATCTGAATCATCTCTATATTATGGATCATGAGTATTGTGGCCTCTCGAGGATATATCACAACCAAAATCTCAATAACGTCCGTTTCAACAGTCCTAGACCCTTTGATGTGAATTTCAACAACCACAGTGGCAATAGCGCAAATAATACGCTCACGGAAATGAATTCTATCTAACGCTGACGCGGTTGATAAAAAATATGATTGACACATCGTTTTAAATTCCTCAGACATTTATTTTAAAGCGTACAACGTCACGAAATTACAAAAATTTTAACTCAAAACAGCAGTAGCTCATACCAGAGAGATTCTTGTTTTGAGTTCGAAACTTGGTCTGGCCATATTTTTTTTTTCTTATTTTTGTTTATTTCGATATTTCCTTACTGTAAAAGACAGTATGCGACTAAAATACTGCAGAGTATGAACACAACGATAAATTGATTAAATTTTTAAATCAAATTTCCTTCTTTCGTTTTCTTTCTCGCTTCCTCGCCGCTACAATCCACTTTATTCGACATTCCGCGTCATATAATCTTGTTCAAGCATGAAAAATAGTTACGTCATCAATAATTTCTCACCGGCTTTATGTGAAAGTATGATCTTAAAATGACTGTAAGTAGTCATGCTTAAACAGCTCCAGCTCATTGTTGCTTTAATATAACGCTTCCACGCCAACGAATTTGTAATTATTATTAAGTGAATGAGGCTTTTATACCAACTAATAGTGACTATTGTGTTTATTTGCAATACCATTATTCGAACCGTTTAAAAATTGCCTTTCGCAGATAAGAACAAGCGATTAAAATAAAATAATCGAAAAAAAAAATTATTCGGCCTCGTTTTTCTTCTATTTGCAAATATTTTTCGTAAAGCTCTTTGTTTGTAAGAAATGTGGTTTTACCGGGAGTCTTTCAAGTTTTTAAATTCCACTTTTATATCGACCTCACTCGCTTTGACTCACACATTCTTGAATAAGTTCAGAGAAACAAATTTATCAAATTTTTTATTCTGTTATTCTCTTGTTCGCAGTTTCTTGTATTTCATATTCATACACATTGCGCTTCAAATAGGTTTTTTTTCTGTGTTCTTGCTTTTTTTTCATTTTTATAGCACGTAATTTGTGCAGCCGAATCGAACTTGCAGAATCTTGTTTATTTTTGGTGAATTAATGAAATTATTTGCATACTCGATACTGATTTTACGTAATTTGGTATGAGAAGTGGAATTTTGATTACAAAATTTAAGAGACTGCCAATAGAAGGGTAGATGTAATCACTGTAATATAAGAACCTCGTATAACATTTATTCGATCTTGATAATGGAACACATCTAACGAAAGTAGAGATCTGAAATGTGGCAAGTTGTTAATGGTTGATATAATTATTATCTTCACACTTTTTTCGGTCAAGACATCTTACGCATTTCTGTCGTATTCTTATTTTTAGTTACTGCAAAAATAAACAATTCTGTTTCAATTTCCATAACTTATAATGAGGGCTAAATTGACACAGACTTTGTTAATCTAACATAGGTACCTACCTAACTGAGCAAAGGCTTTTGTCGTTGTTTCGCGCACATATTTCATTTACCGAATATTTGGAAATTTATAGCCAGAGATGGTGTTTGCTGACAAAATGTGCGAGAGAGATGACCCCCTTAAGATAACTAAATAAAAATAAGAGAGATAGGTGTATGTGCAATATTTCTTACATTTGATAAGAATATATTAAAAATAAAATTTTAAAACAACGTTAAATTATTTATAAAGCGTTAGAAGGATTCTCTAATAGCACATCTATGTTTAATGTTCTTAAAAACTTCGACATTTATGCAGGAAATTACAAAATTTTTCAATTTTCATAAATCAAACACTGTTTTATTCCATTTTTTTATAGAGATAGAATCCTACAGCTTCTTGAGTTTCTTAGGTGTTGTATTTTGTATCGATCGTTGCAAAGCTAACATTTTCCACCAAAATTTTTATGTTGATTTTATGGCGTCGATCGACAGTACGAAATAAAAGGAAACGACGATAAAAGAATTTTTATTCTAGGCCCAGTGTTATGCAAGACACGATCCTTCACCTACAGCGAGTTAGAAATTTTTATTTTCTATTGTCAACTCAGTTTACTATTATTTTATCGGCTGACACATAACTACGAGATTTTCATTCTTGTTTCTCGTTTCATTTTCTGTCTCCTTCTGAAAGAAATTCTGATCACTCAAAGTCAGCTCTCGAAAAAAATTTAACGTTTTCGCTTAAAAATTGAAATTTTCATGTCAATGGAAGAAAAGTAAAAGAATTTTCTTTTTTAACCTTATTAAAAGGCGAGTAACGGTTTACCGACAGCGTAAAGTGAAAGCAAAACGAAGATGAAAGAATTTTATTTTTACGCTCGCTAATAGGTAAGATACAACAATTTCGTTTTTTACTCATTTCTAATTATCTCTTTTTTTGTTTTCAAAGAAATGCAACTGGGAAGTTTAGTGCCATACATTTTTCACCTCTTTATCTAAAATTTAGATAACTGTGCAAGTAATTTTCAAGTCTTCTGTTAAAATATTCGTGACGGTTTTAGCGGCAATCGATAGTATACAACATGAGAAAAACGACGATACAAAAGTTTCCTAAGTTTGATTAATAATTCAAAAATGACCATCTAATTTTCAAAAAGCAGAAACTAATTTCATTTTGTATAATAATAAAGTTTCACTTTCTGGATCGTATCTGATGTTAAGATAAATATTAATAAAAAACAAAATTAAAATACACCCAAGACTGAATTACATGTACAATCAATAAGAGTTGTTGAACAAATAGGTTGACAAGACGTTAGAGAGAGACAACAAAAATCAACACATTACCGCACCCTTCAATTTAGTTATAAATCCTTTAAACAAGTTTCTTTATAGAGAATTAAAATATATTTTCAATAATTAAAACAATGCTCGTGACGTAATAAAAAAATAATAATGAAATGAAGATTGTAGATAAAACTCTAAATCAAGAAGTTTCGTTTCTGTTTTTGTCTTTCAATAATATTAAGAAAAATGTGGATTTTTAGATTTGAAATACACAGTAAATACAGTAAAGATGACCAAATAATATCGATTTACCTTGGACCTTGTTGAGAATTGTCAGTTCGATGATTGTTACACCAGAGTGGATTCAGAAGAGTACCTAATTTCTTTTGACAAGTTGTTACAAAAATACGGACCATCTACCTTTTGAAATATACCTAAGCTGAAGACATGTTGAAGTGGAGAAATGGTGAAAATTCTATGTTTATCACTGTCAGAAAATATACACCTGTTTATTCAAGTTTTGTTATATCGTTATTCTTATAATTTCGCTGACACCTACCTTACTTCCACTAATATGCCGATTTAAATGAGTTTAAATTACTGACGTCTCGGTTTCGGTTATATATTTCACAAATTTGAAATTACGATAATTTTTCAGAATTTCTTTTCCGAAAAAAATTAATTATTGATTAGGCCCCAAATAATTACTCCTTAAATAAATAATTTTTAACTTCTTTATTGTCAGATTGTCTGTTTTTTGTTACGTAATTTACCTGAAGCCTTCGCCATTGAACAAACACAAAAACGAAGTAATCTTTCATTTTTTCATGTTTTGTGCTTTTTAACATAAAAATAAGGTGAGAAATGCAATTCTCTTGTATACTCTTTACTATCTAATGCTCGTAAAGCTAAGTGGTTACTATTTATAATTAGGTGGTAAGTAGTTTTGTTTAATTACGGTATCATATTTTTTAATTAGGCTCTCCATTTGCAGCACTTGATCGTAAAAATAACTTTAAACATTAAATTAAAGCGCATTATTTAGTTTTGTCTCGATAAAATCCGACATATAACACGACGTAAGTCTACATTCTTATCTAAAACATATTTAAAGTTACATATCTGACTGTAGTATCTGCAGCAGGTTTAGGTAACGCGTAATGCTCCCCTTTCATGTTACATATGAAGCCACAAAATTAAAAAAGTGCTTTATTGTATACCGAATGGGAAAACCTTCAAAATATGAAAGGTTCAACAGTCGTCACGCAAAAACAATTCTCTAGAGGTAAATATATATAACCCGCTCAACAGGTTTGTATAACGGGTTGCGTCTAAGTGTAATATGCAAATTTTATTTCTTTTTTTTTGTATGTTATGAGCAATTAAAGGGGTTATTATAAATTACAACAGACTAAAGATAAATAATACGAACAACCATCAGTCACATTCAAGAACTATAGGAAACAGAAATTGAAATATTCTTTTTTGTTTTTTTATGATTGTTGTTAAATAAAACGAAAAGTTAATTCTTTATTAAAATTTTAGGAACTGGAAAGTGAGCAGTATGTGTAATTTTGTCAGTAATAGAAATCACATTTAGCAATCATTTGATTTAAATTTTGACATCTGCAATGATGCAACCATTAATGCAACGGTTGCATCCGGCCATGCGCAAATTGGTTTTTTGTATTGCGCAAGTTCGCCATTCTATGAATTTCAAATGGTTAAAAGTTTGTCAAAAGCGTGGTCGTTAACTTGTACAATTGTTCAACGACAGTTCAACTGTAAGAATAATCGGTCATTTGCGCAAGAATAATTGGATTTTTCCCAATTCGACCGTTGAGAGGGTTGCAGAAACGCAAAAATTTTCGTCTGTAATTAAAACTGTGATATATTCAAGAGTAAGTTTTTAATATTATCGAATCGTTTTTCTTGCGGTAATGGTGAACGTTTTTTCAACGCAAATGTTTGTTTTGTTCTAGATGACTTCTACCAATTTCCAGGTTGGTTTTCCGGACGATCAGAACTCTAAAAGAGCCGAAGCAACCGCCCGAGGACGTGCCCATACCGATATTTTTGGAATTTCTGAGCAAGTTCAACATCAACCGAAAAAGAACTTGCACTCTTCCGATCTAAAAAATATTTTAATGGAAGATAGTGAAGATGGAAAAGAAACCAAGCAGAACAAAGAAACTAAAGAGAATAAGACTGATAATATGCAGGTTCCCACGCCTCAGCGTGTCCGTATGCCCCCTGGTGGGTTCTCTTCAAGTCTTTGGTAAATTATTCCTTAAATGAAACCATTTGCACCTTAAAATTTTGTAATTTGCTGTCACACGTATTTATTGTATTTTGATCTATGTGAGGAGGTATTTTTCAAATAAATTTGGCTTTGCTTAATAATGTTTATTGATTTCAAATTCAATGGAGTCAAATACAATATTCAAATGGCCTACAATGAATACAGTTAATTTTTAACATACGTCACGTAAGTTGAACAATGAAAACTAAAACGTTTTAAACAGTGGTAGAGGACATGAACAAAAATATACAAAGCAATAAAAGTAATAAATTAAAATCAAAGCAATGTAGAAAGAAGGATGTTCCATAATCTCCTGGAATACTGAAATCAATCTACAACAAATGAAACAACCAGCAGATCAGAATTGTCTTGCATCTAAAGAATCATAGCGAGTAGTTTTCCACAGTAATTTAAAAATACTTGTAAATGTCAGGCAAAGTAATTAATATTAACATAACATAAATAATTAAAATTTATATAAACCCAATTCTGAACTACTGTGTTCCCAAGTTCGTTTTCTGCCCTTGAAAACGAAAAGGGAGAGCACTGACTTACAAACAGTGCAAGCAATAACCAGAATTACACAGATACATGAAATCATTTCATATAACATCATATGTTAATGAAATCACAAACAATAATTCTTAGTTATTAATATGCATACTTGACATGGCCACATGGAACTCCCGTAAGTACATGTCTGTATCAATGAAAACATATTATTAAATATGAGATTTATAATTTGGTAATTCAACAGTCTAATCTTAAATTAATTTTTCATTGATGCAGGCTATGCTAGAGTTCACAGTTAACGTTTACTTCTTGACTCCATTTTGGATCCCAACTTTGGAAGACCCTTGCGACGTGGTACTGAAAAACTCAACGATCAGCATGGCCGAGAGCAAAACTGCGCAACATACATTTCGTTACCACCGTCTTTATTGGGGCCAACAATGTCCAAACCCAGCTCTGACAAAACTTTGAGTGCTTCTAAAGCAGCTTTTTCATGGGAAGCCTCAGTTGTCGGACCTTCACCATGACAAACCTGTGGAGGATTGGTGCTTAGAGACACCAGAGTTAGATACATCTCATGATTAGCCTTCGGAAAATCAGAGAACTGAACTTGGATGTTCATCAGTTGTGCCAAGTACAACAACTGATCTTTAGAGCGAACACCTTGAATCGGCTGAGGAGGAGTTTTCAACTGAGTCTGTCCTGTCTTCTTGTTATCTGCACACGAATTGGAGTTGTTATTCAAAATATTTTCCTTTGGCTTGTTCTGGAACGCACCAACAGTCGACATCAACTACAAAACGTTACCCAAAAACTCACTTGTTGGAAGTTAGTGGACTGGTCTCCTACCAGCAGAATACCTGGCACCAACTGCCGACCGCCACTGCCCCCGACTGACGAAGGAGCCGATTCAGTTTTCTCTTCCACGAACGTCACTTTGCGAGTTTTGTCCCCGATTTCGGCCTCCTTCTCGGTTTTTAACACCGGTTTTGGGTTAGAGGGTGGGTTACCGTAACCCAACTGATTTAACAGAGCTTCCGCTGCGTTCCGCTTTGCGACTTTCTTGTTAGGGCCCACTCCCGTGCAAGAGTGCCCGTTGGCAGAAGCTTCTATCACGAATTCGCGCCGTCTGGGTGCACCACGCTCCTCCAAAACCTGCCAAAACAAATCGACCACTGCACTTTGAAACTCCACATCATTGCTATCCTTTTCTCATCCATTTGGTGCATTTAAGCAATCCAACCCCCCTGACCATTTAATCGTCAAAACTTCAGGACTCCCGTTATTTCATTTATCTTGTTCTCTACTCAAAATACAAAGCAATCTGTAATTAGGGCGCTCAATTTTGGCTCCACAGTACTGTCGATCCAATCCAAAATCACCCACGTTAGATTGTATTTTGTTATTACTCATGCAACAGACTGACATGCGCATAATGTAATCTGACCTCTTGGCATGCTCAACATGATATAGATTGCTTAAATGCCATCGATTCTTACCACATACTCATGCTTTACATATTTTAATCGCAACTTCATTTCAAATGACTGTAGTTTAGTAAAAACTCAATTGCGGCAAGTCATTTCCTGCAGGAAGGATAATTCGATACAAGTGGAAATCACAGAATGAACACTCAGAGTGGGATAACATGTAATTTATTTTGAACACACAATGAACGAAAATCGGCGAGTTCGCGACCATACTTACAGTATAAACTGGTTCCCTTTCTTTGTTTGCTTGTTGGATTTGGATCAGGCGCGAGATCGGGTTGATTTCTTCCGTGAACTCGCTCGATTTGTCCATATTGACTTTGATCAGATTCCTGGTTTTCTTTTTATTGGTGACTCTCTTTCGTTTGAGGTGCACAATGTTGTGCATGTTGGGTAATGGTGGCAACTTTGCCAGTTCTTCCAACATTTTTTCAGCTGCACGTTTTTTGGAAATTTTCTTCCCGTTGCCCTCGCCTTCTGCAACAAAATTACCTACCCGGCACTGAGTTACAAACACTTTCATATGTGGCGGGCCTTTTTCGCTTAGAACGTCAAACGTGACGTTGAGATTCCTCTTGAGGGCTATTTCGTGGACAAGCGATATTGGAGACTTTAGTTCGGTATTGATGTCTGTAGTTCCGGTAGTTTCGGACGACACTACTTACAAAGCGAATAGCATTTACTTGTGTGTGTGTGTGTGTTATGAACATTGAAAAACTTACCACTTTCAGTGGTACCTGTCTGATCGGAACAATCGCCCATTTGCTTGATGTCCTCGATGGCTTTAGCGGCTGCGTCGTGACGCGCAGCCTGGACAGTGTATCCCATACCGGGATATTCCCTATCTCCAACTCTCAGCCTAACAGTGTACGGATCTCCTGGATTATGAGGACCTGTAGGTCTATACTGACCATAGTAGCGATTTTCGTGGTATGGATAATGAGGTCTCATGTTTCGACGTGTGTCGTAGCCGTATCTCGGCTGATTCTGGGCTCCGTAGATGTTTTGTCGAGGATAATATCCAGGCTGGCCTATATAACCCTGACCAAGTAAAGAAAGGGGGAAAAAAGCAAATTAGGACAAGACGCGAAATTTTGGCCAGAAACAACCTGTGAGTGATGCGGTGGTGGATTTTCGACGATGTAAACGGGTCTCTCGCCGCGTTTCATGGCGAGAGCGTTTAATTCGACCGTGGGAGTCATCACGCCTGGGTTGGCAGCTCTGGTGCCAGGCCGATTTCGAATTGTTTTAGAGGGCGGGTGCTTAAACTCTGTCTTAGCGAGCGACTGTGCAGCTGCAGAATGTTGGGCTTTTTTGATACTTGGACCTTCAGATTTGTATTCTTCATTGCCCAATTTTAACGTGACTGTAAATACTTTTTTGTGTGCTGGTCCAGTTTCCTCTGTCAGCTGATACTGGTGTTGTATTTTATTGTACCTTGCCAATTCATTGACCAAGCACATTGGTGTTTTTTCTTTTATGTTTGCCAAAGTACTACTGGGCGTTACAGACGAAGTACTAGTGTTCGGACCTGTTTGGTGCGGCTGTGTATCGTTGTGCTGCTGTTGTTCTGTTTCAGGTGCAGCGGCATTTTCGTAGTGATACACTGAAAACAAATACAAGACTCGTACACATATACCATAACCTCCTTTGGAGATTTGAGATCGAAATAATGAGACCCTCAAATAAAAAATGCAACAAATTTAAAAATTATTTATTGTATATTTGCAGCTACAAACTACAAAGTCGTGTAAACAAAATTCAATATTTCGAAATTTTTAGTCCTTCCATTTAGGTTCACTTCAAGAAAATTGTTTTGTAAACCAATCCTATTCTCGCGAAAAATGTCTCATAAATATAAAAAATCCATTTCGACAAATGGAAAATCCAATCAATCGACTTCAAATGTCATAAAACTTGAAAGCTTTGTTTATCTTACAATCTACGGTAAATAATTGCATCTTTTTGTTTTCATTTAGTTGGGTATCGAACAAAAATGTTTCTTATATCTTCTGATTACATTTCTCGGATAGAAGAATGACTGATATCAAATTTCGCGGTCAAGTTGTTTTATCTGTTTTTTCGTTTTAAGAATAAAATTAAATTTACGAAACGTTCCATCTTGTCAGTTCTGTACATTCAAAATTTCTTTCTTCTATATAGTAACAGGCAGAAAACTACAATCAGTTTGCTTAATAATAAACTTTTTATTAGTGAACTGTTAGTTACCTTTCATAAAATAATACAAGTTTCATTTGTTATGTACCTAAAATTCCGTTTTAAGCAATTTGAAACTCTATTAGTGGGCCATCTCAGAAATTAGAACTTAAACATAAAAACAGGAGTCAAATTATACAACAGAAAGCTACGAAAAAAATTCCTAAATATACCTGTGTATGTGTAAATAATTAAATACGCAATAATAGGTCAGTAAATTGCGAAACTGAGAGTAAATTTTTTGATTTACCAGTATTAATTTTTGTTTTAAAAATTTCTAAAACCAAAAATATAAAACAATCTTGAATACATCAAATCAAACCACAATTCAAATCTTTAATACTTTTCGTCTTACCGAGTTAAGTTCAAACAAGAGGGCCAGCCATAACGTTGTTTTAACATTGCAGCATCACTAATTAAACTTTTTTTTATTATCTATTTACTATCATTTTTTTCTCTTTATGTCTATCAATAATTTATTTGTTATTTTTGAATATGTTAAAACTTAATAACGACAAACGTAATATGGTGATCCAGCCTGAATGCTGAGTCATAACAGTGTATTATTTTACATATTTTTGTGAATATATTAAATGAAAATAGAAAATCTGAACGACGTATTTCTAGTTAATACTTACTAAAATCTAACAATTCAAATGTTATCGCTGTACTATTAATGATACAATCTTATAAGTCTATTAAAATTCTTTAATGCATGAATCACTACGTTTTCAACATTCTAAATATACAAAATGTCGAAATATCGTTTCCAGTGTTGGATTTAGAGCTACTTGCCTTGCTAATATTAAAATTTAAATAAAAGATACACAATTTGATAAAAATGACTTAAAATCAATACATTTCGGTGTTTTCTCATGTTTGATTAATGAATACAATTTTGGAGGAATCATTAACTCTTGGCTCTACAAACCCTCACGCGACTTTAGTTGTTCTAAATTAGTTCATGTGAAAAAATTTACAAAAATGAAATATTAACTTTTGAAAAAAAGCCGACGATCCCGAGATGGGAGTTTTAATAGAAAAATGTGTTTTTTTTTGTCAAATTGTTGTTTTTTTTTAATTTGATGTACCCCTTGTTAATAAAGTGAGAAAATTAATAACAAGCATCATTTCTATGCGCCACACTGTATACTTCCCTCCAATATTCCATATTGAGTTCGCGCCTGTGTTGGACACGCCCACTGTTCCATTAGCCAATAAAAAGAACTGGCGCCAAATAATTTGAGTCCAATTTATTCAACAATTTCGTCACATTACCTCATACATGCATTAAATCTACATATATGGAAAAGCATTTTTGAATAAATTTAAAATTATGTATTTGCTTCTTTGGTGACCGTTTTAAACAAATTTAATTATGTGGGGCTTTAAAAAAATTATAACAGCAACGAACTTTTGGAATGCACTTTTAGCATCGATTTCTGTGAAGACTGTGTGTCACCCAAAAATGATATTACATTATTTTACGATATCAGACATTTCTAGATTTCGCGTTTATTTCTGAACAGCCTGTACATACAGCATGAATCAATTTGCAAGGGATTAATTTTTTTTTAGTTTTTACATGGAAAACTATGCAAATATATTGTGGTGCTTACATTTGCATAGCTTTTAAGAGACACTTAATAAAATAGCGTTAGTAAGTTTCGATTTTAAAACTGAAAATCTTCGTTAAAAAGCATTAGGTGAAAAGTGCTTGTCACTTTGAAAACGCAGACAGATTATTCAGATTGAAAAGTTGGTCTACACTGTACAGATTTTTTATGCAAGATACAAGCATGCTCTAGATTTAGTTACGACTGAGTAAATGGAAAGGTTCGCTTTACCTGGCTGTACGTTACTTTTGGGTTGAGGTTGTTGTGGTATCGAAGGTGTTGAAATGAGAGTAGGTCCAGTTGGCATCGAAACGAGAACACCTACAACCAGAAAATTAGAATTCTGAGAGGAAACTGGTGGAAGTGCGAGCTACCTGCATGAGTAGCCGGCACAGGAGGTTGGATGCTCATCAGCATCGGCTGGCTCCTGTGATTTGGAGGTGGCCCCATTTGTTGCATTCCCATCCTTGATGAGGAAAAATATATGAAATCCTCAATGAAATGGCATTGAAATAAGATTGTATCGGTAACTAAAATACCTGGCGTTCCTCTGCATTCCGTTTTGTGACATGTGATGATGTTCTTGCAGCATCCTATTTAAAATAATACGAATATTTGTTTATAATAATCTGAAAGGGAGGAGTTGAATCTAAGACCGGTAATGACGTATCAGTAATAATTATCAGTCGTCTGGCACACTGCAATTATACGTTGAGCATTTGCGGGGCAGTCTAAAGTTTATATTAAGTTCAATTCTCAAACCAAACACCACTACTAAATCTTTTTTAATACGTTGGCAAACAATAAAGAAAATCAGCAACTAACATGCGGCCATGTTAGAACAATCGCGGTAAGATGCGTAAGCGTAGCGTAACGTAACGTTTACGCATGCGCAAAAATTTGTTTGGCAATTTTTCTGGCAAGGACAGGGCGGGAAGTTTAAAAAGCGACCCTTAAAATTTAGCGCAGAATAATAAATCTTACTTACCCTCATACCTTATACTCTAAAGAATGGAGTTGATTCATTAAAATTTTGCATCACTGAATCGATATTCCGGGCGCATTGTAAGCATGTTCAATATTGCGACAGAGCCGGACTTCATTACCAGAGCCGTACAGACAATTTTTTTACACATTATGAAATACTACATTTAAACTTTTTGACACTTTACATAAAAATAATTTTAAAAAAGGGGGCAAAATATCCATTTCGTTGAAAAATTACAGAAATACGAAGAGTTACCGTGATCGTGTGACAAAAATGTATTTCACTTGTTCCATTTTACTCACCTTGAAAATGATTGTTGTATGTATTTACTGTTTTAAGAAACATCAAAAAAGCATTAATTTTATGCTTATTACGACTTTGATGCGTTCATTTCCTAAACACTAGAATAATTATATTTAAAATATTTACAGATGACTCATAATTATATGCCAATAGGTACTTTACGAGTTGATAAAACACGATAAAATAAGGGGGGTCTTTTATATAAAACTTCTTCTCTAAGGTGCCTCCCAAGGCAGTTGTAGCACTTCATAGGAGACAGTTGGGTTACATTTATTTTGTAAATAATTTCGAAATGTCATTAACTACAAAACTATAACTAATATTAATACAATATTTTATCACAATAAATACTTAAATTCGAAAACAAAATATTTAAATTTATTTTTTAACAATTTTTCTGATCCAAAGTGTTTCTTGGAATTTAAATAATAAAAATATAAAACAAAAACGAATTTTTAGCAATAAACGGCTGAAAATTAGAACCCTAGCGAAGCCCACATTTAAAAAAATATATATATTTTTATATTTTAATGGCCATTTAACCTTGATTGAATAATTTTATGTAGTTTTAATTTTTTTGTTTATTGTCTACTATTTTGTCTTTTTTTAAACTGAATGTCAAACTTTTGATTTTTTTTAATCGTAAAATAAGCTGAAATATTCGAAAATATAAACTACTTCTGTACAAATTTAGTCAAGCGTAAATATACCTGTCGTTTCTAGAGGTATTTCAACAGAAAATAACAGCATAAAATAAATATAATTAAATTAGTTTGCTTTTTAACTAATTTAATTTTCCTATCAATTAATTGATTAAAATTTCTCTTCTCTACCTCCCTACTAAGTGACTCTCGTGTTTTCCATTAAATTACATTAATCTTTACTTAATGTGATTACTGAAATTCAGTTACCCATCGATTAAAATTTTGAAGTTTCTGTACAAAAACAATGAACAGAGAACTGAATACTAAACATATTATTTTACGACAGTACTGTAAAGTTGGAAATTTTTCATGACAATACAAGCAAATTGTTTCATGTTCATCAACCAAATTGCTTAATATCATTAATAATTGATTTTTCTTTCAAATTTCCTAGAAAGTTTTCAAAGCGGTCATAATGAAACGTGAATTGTTAAAAAGTATTTTATTAATTCAAATATTGCAAATAATTTTATGAACATCGATGTGCTCCATCTACTATAAAATTTCATTACGTTATAAATGATAAATATTTTCAATATTATTTTGTTTACCTTTTTGTGTAAAAAACATTCGTTATACATTTGTATATAAGCTGAAACAGCCACAAATGCTGAAAGGGAAATGACCAATAAAAATTATATTAAAATATTATGCACAGATGCGCTATTAATTACGTTGCATGGAGAGATACAATCTTTTCTTTTTAATGGAAATTTTATCCAAATGAAATAGCAGAGCATGTCAGAATGAATATGCAACAGAAATCAACAATGTACGTATATTCTCATGAGTAATTGATATATAATAGTCGAAATTATAAAATAATAGTTTTTATCTATACACTCGGAAAAAAATTAGAGGCATTTGAAGCATACCATCACATTTAAAGAAGCGTACATTATTACAAAGGGCTGACGTCACAAAATTAATTACAAAATTAATTAATATGTGCGTTTGAGTGATGACTGTGGTAAGCGATTGAAACCAAAGTCAAATTTAGCTTTATCGCTGTCCTTATAGAGGTGCAGGCAATAAATGGATGTCGTTTCAAAAAGCTGTACAGTCACGATTATTTTATGGAGAAATAAATGCTCAAAAATGTAAATTTTATAGTTACGGATCGCAGATATCACCACATCATATTATCATTTCGGTGGGAACCGTTATTTCAATATCTCCATTTTTTACTCTTCCCACTTCTCAATTTGTTTGAAAGAAGAGGTCAGAAGTTGGCATATATGGAAAGCTACAAACCAGAAAATGAAGGTATCTGCTTAAGTTGAATTATGATTGATTAAAGTGGAGTGTTCCTATAGTCATTTGACAACCAGACAGATTCCGACGTTAGTTTTATTCCTTTTTCGTGTATCAAATTAAAGGATCTGAAGTTTCATCTCAAAGTAAATCCGTTCTATAAGGAGCAAAATGAATTACCGAATTCCGCACCTTCAGTTTTCCAATAATAACTGTCGTCTTGGAAACACAAACTTTTTTGATGAAATTCATTTCATGTCACGTAGTCTTTCTCGAAATGTCCAAAGTTTCCACGACCATATATTATCTACAAAAACTTTTTATAAAATGAAACCTAAAAAAAGTTTAATATCTTAAATACACGTCGCAAATTGAATTAGTTTTAGACCAGTAGGTACTTCAATTTGAAAATTAATCGAGTATATTTTAAAAATCAACAAAGTCAAATTAAGGACCTCTGTACTGTCCTGGGCGTCACTTGAAACCCAAGCAAACAAGATACACAATTCGAACAAAAAGAGATTTATCGATTGTCAGGTAACCCTGACACTGCTGCTTTCGCTCTCATAGACTCTGATTTTACAACACCAAACTTAAACGGTATCATTACCCACTTTGTGGTACATTATGGGAAAGTTAGTTTTATACTTCACCACACTGAAACTTTTTAGTACCACAGTCTTTTTCGTTTTTACTTTCTTGGGCTTTTCTTTTCCGCATGTTTTCATAAATGTAGCTTACCTGCAAAAAACAAACGATTCTGAAAGCAATGAATTATCATTGTTCAATTATTTATCTATTTTTTTAAGTCATGTTGGACTGGAGTAATAGCTCTGAAAACCGCAGTATTTACATATTTTGGAAATAACGCTGTTTTTTGAGGAAATACTTTTTTATATTTTTAACACTAACACTCTTAAATATGAGTGTTTTGAGGGTCATATTTTATGATTCATGACAATCACCAGTATAATTTGATAACCTCTATTTTTTTTTTCGGTGTATATGTATCCTCTTCGGTGTTTAAAATGCTATTAAAAAACATTTTTATTTTATTATCTTTCTTTCGATAAAATCTATATAAATAAATTCAACCAACTAAATCGTGCAATTGTGTAAATCTAGAAAATGTTGCCGAGAGCTCTAACGTTTGTCATACTGGCCAAGTTAGTATTTTGTCGTTATTTCGTAAGTTGCAAGAGGTTTAAAAACTTCGGAAAATAATAAAATTTTCAAGATTGTAGGACCGGCTCAGATGAGAATAGAGAGTATCGTTCCTTGTTCAAATTATTCAGATCTTCCGTTGAAATTTGTTTCAAAACCTCACATGTTCAATAAAAGTACTCAAGTTTTTGATGTATTTATAACGATTCCAGGAGAAATAAACAATAACATCACGGTAGGCGTAAATGGAAAATAAACTCATAAAAAATAAATATTTTAGGTGTTTTTAAAAGCTTCAAGAGTAGACAAGCATAAAGTACAACTAAATTCTTTTGTCATAAACAATGGTGCAGCTTGTCCTACTTTGAATAAATATGTCGGTGATTTATGGTACGATATTCAGTCTCAAGTGGGAATGGAACCTGGAGTTTGTCCCATTAAAGCCGTAGGTGTAGATATGATAAACTAAATGTTAAATAAATCGATTTTTCTAGGGCAACTATTCAATGAAAAATGTGGTGCTAGACCTGAGTAAACTCAAAGTGCAGATGTTGTTGGAAGGGCATTTCCAGACTAGAATTGTGCTGAAAAATGGCACGAAAACGATATATTGTGATGATTACAACATTATATTGTCTCCAAAGGATCAATGAATTATAATTGTTACCAGAGCTTACATGTCATGTTTGTAACAAAATGTACAAATATAAAGAAAAGTGCAGTATCATCATCTCAACATACATTATGCATAACTCCACATCCCACAAGTAAAAAGGAACGTGTCTCAAATAAAAAACTATTTATTGTCTTCCAAAGTCAATAAACTCTTAATACTGTAACGAAGAAGGTGGTGTTTGGTGTTTTGGTGTAGCTTTTTGTCTCCAAACCGCATGCGAGTTAATGGGTCATGGAACCATTCCCAAAAGTTTGCCGAATTCGTGAATCTTCAAAAGTAGTACAATTAGAAATAAAAAGTTTTACCGTAAATAATTAATCGGATATTTGATCATAAGTGGCCCTAAAAAATTCCAATTAAATACTCCCTGGAAAGCAA
This sequence comes from Asbolus verrucosus, assembly GCA_004193795.1. Lineage (NCBI taxonomy): Eukaryota > Metazoa > Arthropoda > Insecta > Coleoptera > Tenebrionidae > Asbolus > Asbolus verrucosus. The sequence continues at coordinate 72,487 of QDEB01029642.1, read as the reverse complement.
AACGGTAATTTACTGTTAAGTCATGAGGTTGTTGAAAGACTCTTTATCTGATTTAATTAACATATCCCCTTCTTTCTTCAATCCATTTTATACTTTGGGAATAAATTTAAACCAGTTTAGGAGATTGATACTACTGTCTACTGTACTATTCCTTGGGTCACTGATCTCCGTAAAGTTTGATCACGGTCAAGGTGAAGAAAGATTGTGTAAATTGCATATGTTTATCTTTTTTCTTCAAAGATGCAATTGCGACACCACGAAAAAGTCGAAAAAACACACAAGTGCATTGACCGAAATATGTTGGTACCAGTCGAAGGCAACACAGGAAGTAATAATTTATTCCCAACACACTAAAGGCTGTATTATAAAAATGATCACTATAAGGACTAAAAGGTAATGAAGGTTTTATGTTCATAGCATACATGATCATGTTTTTCTTTATCAAAAAATTTGATGATTAGCTCAAAAAGGGTATGGTCTGGGAAAACATTTCATAAGTTATCCAGTGATTCATATCTACACTGTCTGTGGTTGCACATACAGACACTATCATTAAAATGTATAGAAAATAAATAAAAACAAACACCGCGAACATAGTTTTATGATTCCGAAAGACGATTCTTGGTCGATGACACATAAAAAACGATCAAGATCAACCGTATATAAAAGTTGAAGGAGCGCCAGGACTAACATTTATTCAACCGATTCCGCAGTTAGTTAGCAGTTGAAACTCTGCATTAGCTCTTAACGGTTCATTTTTATACTTGAACGGTTCCACTTGTGACTGCAGCAAAAAATGAAATTGTTATTCTCTCTGCTATTGTTAGTTCCATTATTACAATTAATCGGTAAGTGCTTAAAAAATATTCATTTTAATAATGATTAAAACATTATGATTGCAGAAGCAACCCCTGCGAGGATAGTTTGCTATTTCAGCAATTGGGCTATCTATCGTCCTGGCATAGGGAGGTACGCCCAAGAAGATCTACCAGTGGATTTATGTACCCATATTGTATATTCTTTCATTGGGGTGGATGATAGCAACTGGAGTGTTCTTGTAATAGACCCTGAGGTAAATGCAAAATTCTCTCCCAAACAAAATTTCTAAACTAATTTTTAGTTGGACGTCGATAAAAATGGTTTCAGAAACTTCACGGATCTCAAAAAAAGTCATCCAAATGTTAAATTCCAAATAGCTGTTGGTGGCTGGGCTGAAGGTGGAGCAAAATATTCGGCGATGGTCGCTGACAAATCCAGAAGAGACTCGTTCATCAATAATGTTGTTAGTAAGTTTTTTAAATCTATTATTTCACATTTCACTAAACATAATTTTAAGATTTCATGAATCAATACGAGTTCGATGGTTTCGATTTGGATTGGGAATATCCAGGAGCAGCAGATCGTGGTGGTAGTTTCAGCGACAAAGATAAATTCTTCTACTTCGTAGAAGAACTACGAAGAGCTTTTGACAAAGAAGGGAAAGGTTGGGAGATCACCATGGCTGTACCAATTGCCAAATTCCGCCTCCAGGAAGGCTATCATGTTCCTGAATTATGCGAGTAAGAGCAATTTTTTCTTTATGTCCAAATTTAATTCCAAATTTTCAAAGGTTACTGGACGCAATACATGTTATGTCTTATGACTTGAGAGGAAACTGGGCTGGATTCGCAGATTCCCACAGTCCTCTTTATAAGAGACCACATGATCAATGGGCTTACGAGAAATTAAATGTCGTATGTACTTGTTTCAAGATGCAATCTCTTTTTTGACATTAAATTTGTAGAATGATGGACTACAACTATGGGTTGATTATGGTTGTTCCCCTAAAAAACTGGTAGTAGGTATACCCTTCTACGGCAGAACTTTTACTTTGAGTGCCAGTAATAATAATTACAATCCTGGAACTTACATTAATAAAGAAGCAGGAGGTGGCAGTCCAGGACCCTATACTAATGCAACTGGTTTCTTGGCTTATTATGAGGTAAATTTCTCGATTCATCATTATTTTTTATATTAATGAATGTTGTAGATTTGTCCGGAAGTGTTGAATAAAGAGAGTGGATGGACAAAAAAATGGGACGAACACGGAAAAGTTCCATATGCTTACAAAGGCAACCAGTGGGTTGGCTATGAAGATCCAGAAAGTGTTCAAATTAAAATGGACTGGATTAAATCGAAAGGGTATGGAGGTGCAATGACTTGGGCTATTGATATGGATGATTTTCACGGAATTTGTGGACCTAAGAACCCTTTAATCAACATTCTCTATGCAAATATGAAATCTTATGATGTTCCAGAACCAATGATTTCCACTACTCCAAGGGTAAATGTGTAAACAAAAAAAGCGTTTTATTGCATGTTACATGTTATAGCCTGAGTGGGCGAGGCCTCCAAGCACACCTTCTTCAGATGGTTCAAAACCGGTTGTAACAAGTCCAAAACCTGGACAATGGGTTCCAGAGCAATCAACTTCCACTCAAAGAGCCACAACGGCTAAACCTACAGAGAAACCAAGTACAGCTTCATCAACAACAACTGAAGCGAGTGCTCCTTCGTCTTCTACGCAAAACAGCAACAACGAAGTAGATTCTGTAGAGATTAAGGAGTGTAAACAAGATTTTTTGCCTCACAAGCTTTGTGATAAAGTAAATATTTGATAAAAATGTCTCATACGTAAAAACTGCAATTTTGCAATTTCCAGTATTATCGTTGTGCACACGGAAAACCCATGGAATTTTCTTGCAGACCAGGAACGGTTTTCCACACTCAGAGCAATATTTGCGACTGGCCTGACCATGCTGATCGTGAAGAATGCAAGAAGTTGTAGTAGAAAATTTTTGTGACTGATGTTTTATTTACTTTTTAAAATTAGGATTGTAATTTTTAAGATCTTTTATCTGATTTTTATTTTATGGGTAAATCAATAATAAATAATACCAAGAAATGTAAATCAGTTTTAAAAAATGTTGGTTCCTTATACTGCCGTTAAAATGTAACCTATAATTGAATCTATTTTGAAAAATTTTAGTAAATACCTTATCCCAAGAACAAAAATAACGATAATAATAATAATATTTATTTGCAAAAAAAAAATGCAAATAAAGAATAAAAAAGCAATGAAAATGTTTTTTACCTGAGGTAAAAAACCTGAGGTCTTGGAACAATAAATACTTGATAACATGTGGCATTCGTGATTAGTTATTTAAAAATTTGATTATGAGTGAATTTGATGCAACTATAGGTTTGTCCAAAATGGATCCTAGACGAAGATATGTAGGTATGTTAAAAAAAAATTGCATCAAGTTTATGTTTTTGTCTTTTAAGGACAAGCCTTGGATCATTCAGTTGTTGGACGAAATGCAAACTTTAACAAAAAAAAGTGTTAACAAATCCAATTTTTTCCGCAAAATCTTTGAAACTTTCGCTCTGAGGGTTCAAAAAGGCCCAAAAGGACTTTAACGAAAAAGAATAAATAACATAAAAATTATCGTTAGATAATAAAATAACTTTCTACAGGGAAGCCCCTCTACCGAAATTTAATTTAAGCTAAGTAGAGGGCCCAATTCACCAGTGAAAAGCTAGAAACCGTTAAAAGTCATTGCAAAAGTAAAAAGAGTGACTGAAAAAGTGTCACTAGTGACTACAGCGAGTTCGAGATAACCGAGATTTTTTTATTAAAAGAAATGTCCAGCTTAGTTTTTTTGCAAAAATAGGTGAAAAGTAAAGGAAGGAACACAAGTTTTAATCAATTCATATTTTATTTATTCAATAATAAATAAAAATTTACTTTATGTATGTACTTATACGCCAAACATGAACTTAATGTTTTATTTATTTATTTTTTCAAAATAATATTAATGTTTTGTATTATTACATTATACTTTTCCTTATAACTAGTTTTTTATTTCAAAATTCAAATATTTTAAAATTTAATAATGGATATCTGTACCTATATTTAGTAACTTACATTTCAGTGCCATTTTAAAAATATTTTTTCTCAATAAATGCTTTTTATTACTTATTGTCTTATTTATATTAGAACGCTTTCTAAATTTTCGTAATAAATCAGAAATATATAGGTACCTACCTCCCGTCGCTTTAGCGACATTTTTTTTTTGAATTGGCCGAGATTAATACGTGGAGAAAGTCATTATCATCTTATAAGTACATATTTTTTTAAACTTTAGGTTCACAAATAATTCGGTAATTAAATAATTGGACTACAATTTTTTCTCCTAGAAATGTTTTTTTAAAATTAAAAAAATGTTTAGTGTAAAAGAAAGTAATTAATAAAATTTTAACTAGTACAGTTTGCCTTTTCCTTTTCCCTACATCAGTGCATTTATGTGGTCCCCTTTCACCAAAATTGTGGGCGTTTAAATTGTGAATAGTACTTACTTTGTAATACCTCACCACATTTATAATTTTGGTTTACAATTAGAACATTCTTTGATAATTATTTTTTGTAGATTGCACCTACATATATCAAGAGGATCAGTAGTTAAACGCTATTTCTTTACAGCAAATAAAACTTTGATGATTTTAATGTAGAGATTTCTTGAGAAAATAACAAAATGAAGATAATAAAAAAACAATAACTTACCTAATGTTATCTACGCCACTGCTTCTTCGTTTTATTTTATTTTTTAATGAAAATTGACAATATTTCAGATTAATATTAATAAATTATATTATGTTAAGTAACAAAATCGTTTTTCAAAGTCAAATGGCATTTTTTTTTAAATAATGTAACAAATTTAAACGTTTGGCTCTTCTTAATCATTGTCACCAACCTTCGAAAACTAAAAATTAAAAATCACCAGATTTTTAAGTTGCCGGCATTTTTTCAGGTTAGGTGTTGTTGTTGAAAGTTTGTTGAGATTTTTCCAAAAAATTATGGCACAAAACAACACAAAAATGCCCTTAAAGGCAAGAAAGGCGACAAAAGAGAAGGTTTCGGTAAGCCCCAAAGTCCCGGAATGTACTTTTCGCCAATGAACAATTGTTTTAGGTGTTTGATCACCATATCCAATGCATCTTGCAATCGGGTTTGTTGTTAGACGAGGATATGGACTGCATTTTGCTGAATTACAATCCTGATGACGAGAATAACAATGAAAAAGGCTTAACCATATGTCAGAAGCTACTAGGAGCGCTTTCATTCACATCCACGGTGGCCATCGTACATAAAAAACTTCCACTTTTTTATACAACTATTTCTGCCACCCCTTTCATACTGCTTGCAATAAGACACTTACGGGAAATAGTACGTATGAAGAATCAGAAACGTAACTTGGAAACTGTCATTGATATGGCCCGCAACATTTCCAAATTGAATCGGATGATTTTTGAGTATTTTAAAGTCAAAAATACAGTGGAGTAAGCAACTTCTATTTTTTTTTACATAATTCTGTCTTAGAAGGCATATTTGTAGTCCTTCTACTGTTGGCACCATCAACCCCTACACTAAAAGAATGAAGCAACTGATTGAAACCATCTTTAATGAAGAAATCAACCTTCTGTATTTTTTTAGAATTTTTATAAGAGATTTCGGTACATATGTACCTTCATTGAAAACCGATTATGCTTATTTGGAAAATCTGGAATTGCAAGATTTTAGTAGCTTAAATGTGAAATGTATTAATGACTGTGTCAGTTATTTACGGGTACATTTTTGTAATTTTATTGCATTTTGTTATCGTTATCTTTTTGTTGCAGAAACTTTGCGATATATATGTATTAGTTGTGTCAAATTGTTTTACGTGTTTAGCACTAACTTTGTGTCCAAATCTATGGTCCAAAGATGGTGTTATTATTGAAGAAATATATGCAGTTGTGCCTAAAATGAAAAAGATCGCTTTAACTTGCTACAGTAATGTCAGCAAGAAATTTGATGATGTTAAGTATCATTATCTCAATAAAGCAGAGATCAAAATTCAATTCAAGAAACCTAAACTCAATGTTGCCACCAAATTGCAAGTAGAGACCTACAATACTATGGCACATACCGTAGATATACTGGAGAAGTCCCAAATTATATACCAAAAATTACAAAAGGTAAAATTCTAATAATAATAAATTCAACTAATTAAATAAAATTAATATCAGGTTGATCTGCAAAGCCTTTCTGAAAAAGAAAAACTTGGAAAATGTATTTGTGAATTGCGAGGCCATGTTTTTGATTATTACGAATCATTGGATGTTTTGTACAAGTTATATCAAATTAACATCAATGCTTCTCAAGCTAAACCGCTGAGTCAGGTTGAAGTTGCCAAAGAAGCAGACAATACAGTGGATGTTGATACTATTAGAGATGCTAGTCTTAATCCCACTGAGCCAAGTGATGATGAAGAATATGAACTATATATTGGAGGTATTTTGACTAATTCACTAAATAGTTGCAGCTAATTAGTTTCATTTCAGCCAATGAAACACCATCAGGAGCTGGTTTCAATTATCAAGAAGAGCAAGAAAGTCGCAGATTGGCTTCTATTCTAAGCCAAGAACTCAAACACAAGTTAAAAACTCACGCCCAGTTCATTGCTGCTAGAAAAAAGAGGGGAATCGTAAGTTGTTGGTTTTTGTTTAATAAATTACTAATTAACTTGTTCTAGATCGATGAAGAACCTGAATCCTCAGAAGTGAAGGTATTTAAATGGTTTAATATATGGTCAGGTACTAATATTGTAGCTTTTAGACTGAGAATCCAGTTCCAACACTGGAATCTCTCGATGAGGATAGCCCTCCTCGCGAATTTTTGGTAAATAATTGCTTTTAAGAAGAAAGCGTTTGCATTTTAAAAAATTTTAGAACCCAAGAAATTGTGTTGCGCCACCTCCGCCACCACCTTTGCCACCAATTGATTTGGGGCCATACGGGGGCAACACTGGGTCTCTTTATACTGTAAACAAATTGTTGTTGTGTTGAAATAATTGCTAAACATTTCACTGCAGGTTGATGATTTTCTTGAGTCAATTAAGGCCGCTTCTAAAAATCGTAATAACGTTGAAGAAGTGTTTGGTAGCAGCCCCGAAGAAGAATAATTCAGTTGATTATTTGGAGGCTGATACGATATTTTTGACTTCAACTATATGTATTTGTGTTATTTGATGTTTCTTTAATTTTGTTCGTTTTGTGTTCTGTATTTTCGTTGTCTGGTTTGCTCGTTTTTTGTTCTGTCCTTTCGTTGTTCAGTTTGTTCGTTTTGTGTTCTGTCTTTTTCTTGTTCAGTTTGTTCTTTTGAGTTCTTTTGAATAAAGTTTTTCGTTCATAGTTGGCTTTGTGTTTGCGCACTTGTTTTTGAAATAAATAGCTACTGATACGTTTTTGTTGAATGATTCATTAGTGTAACGTTTAAAAAATCGTTATTATGATTTTTTTGTGTGCGGTTGTAACGTAATTGAGAAGATGTGAGACGGTTCTTATTTAAATTTCGTATTTCGTAATAACTTCATTTATGTTTGATGGACCAATGAAAAGGAGAGGGAATGTTGTGAAGTTGGCAACACCGTAAGTAAGTGCTTTGAATGAAGCAGAACAGAATGGAGTTTGACAAGGTTTTGTAGATAAATGTAACGTAACTGATGTTTTAAATAATTAAGTCAATAACACGTGTAAACATTACGGTGGATTATTACATAAAAATCAAACAAGAAGACGAGTAAATCTTGTAAGTGAAGTGTAAAAGAAATTGGAATTAGAGTCATGGACTGTCCACTATTACAACATAACCAAACTTCGGTTTACATTATTATTCCTGTTTAACGAGTGATTCACTGTAGTGCAGGTGATTCGTAATTGTATAATGTTCATTCAAGATGAGATGCAGTGGAAATCCCAACCAAACCCAATACTCATTATCTAACAGGTAAGTTTTGGGTAAATTCCTGGTAAATGGCAAATGTGAAGTTGCAGGCATTTCTCAAACAAAACTTTCGAAATTAGATCGTAGTTAACCATGAACTAAAGTCACAAGAATGCCTTTTCCAAAGCCCCCTTATCAGCGCGAGTATTATCATTGTCAGCATAATTAACCCAACAACGTTCATTTTTACGCACTGATCCAAGTTTTTCTTTCATTTGCGTGCATAATCCACGAAAACGCGCCCCCCAGTAATTAATTATGAGCAGACTTGGCGCCCCTTTTATTTACCCGATGCGGAAGTTGTAAATTTGAATTATTGACGAAACTGTCATTTGTAGCACCCGTTTTTATCATGTTTATGTATTGTTCTTGTTAACCTTTGTACTGCAAAGGCATCAGAAAGTGCTTTCAAATTCGTTTTGTTTATCCTTATTACAATGCTAATTAATGATAAAATTGCTTATTCTAAACTTAAAGTTCTAGTTAATGGCAAAAAGTCACAGTTAATGCGTTTCACATTTCCTCCTTATCACCTAACGGGACTGAAGAGCCTCAAACATATTTGCAGAAACGTCGTTGCATAGATTTTGCGTTTATTATCCACGGAACGGTTAGCACACTTCATTTACTACAAATTAATAAAAAGACACTGCAGTTTAATTAACAAGCGAGCTTCTTGGAGTTAAAATTCGCTTGCAACGTAAATTTAATACAAAGTAAGAATGGTCATTACCGATGTGGTTAATAAACACCATAAAACGAAGTGAAAGGTGCTTGCATATTCATTATTCATTTTTATAATTTGCAAATTTGTTCTTTCGCGCCAGTGTTTTTTTTTTTTTAAATTCGTCAAATTTGTTGACGACTTGGGGAGAGGATGATCTCGAATACAGTCTCCGTCAGTTTAAAATCCTACTTCTGGTGCATTCAGATGTCATAAATAATGAGAAAGTTGCCGTAACACCAGAAGTTTGATTTCCAGTTCTAGTTGGAAAATGATAAATTGAAATCAATTCTATAATTCACCCAGATGGTTATTTTTCAAAATTTCTGACGGTGGGTAAAAATTTTGATGTCTCTTAATAAAAATTACCATACAAATATCGATTATCACTTTAGTACGTGAAGCTGTTAATGAATTTTGTTTGTTTGGGAGCAGTTTTAACATTGCTGTATAAATAACTAATAGTAATTTATTTTATTTTATATTCTGTTTATTGAACTAAAACCCACATGAATAAGTATATGAACGATCGTGTTAACGGGAAGAGTGCCCTACACAATTTTTTATTGCATGTTGCAGTATGTTCTATTTAAAAACAGTTAGTTGAAATGTAATACTGTCACTTTGGTCGGAAATGACTTCACTTTTTTCGGTAATGTAATACAACTTATTTCTTATACGGGGTGAAACATAAAATATATTTTGTTACGTATGTTATATTTACGCATAACAAACGAGCATCAAATGACATGGTTTTAAAAAACAGTACATGACCTGAGCTTCTCTTTTTACATTACAACGTTCTTTGTGTGATAGTCAAATGGCATACTTGACGCTCACAGAGGAGGTTGTAATGTTAAAGTAAGTTGTCAAAATGTCGTAAATAATCATGGCGTTAACGGCCCATTGCATTTTTTTTTCATCCTGTAACGTTAGAATGTTTTTTCCTTATACCTCATCAGAGATTAGTGTTCGTAGTGAGGTTCTAATTAAAAAAAAACAAATATTCTATTAGAAAAATATGATAAATACGTTCCGTTATTGAGAAGACAGAAGTTTGCTTTAATAAATATTTTTTTTACATATATTCTTTAACCAGTAACGGTCAAATTTGTTTTCCCATGAAAACACCATAAATGTGACGGTATCGCAATTTGATAAACTAATTCAGAACACTAAAACAAGTGGAAAGTTCAATGTGTGGTAATAACGGTAATAGATTGGATTTTTAAAAATTTAAAACGATAACCGAAGATAAGGAATAACACAAACACGGAACTGCAAAATGAGGGGTATTTAAATGTCATATTGGTAGGTTAACACTTCTATTTCGTGCGTTCTAGAATTCATTGTTTAATTAATTTGTGAATTTTATTACTATGTGAACATAAATGGATAATTATCAAATTTTGAACTAAAATTATCTCCGATCGCGATTCAGTGTTTGCATGAAGATAACAGCTCTGAAATAAATTCGTTTTCAAAATTTTGCGTTTTTGTATTTTTGTTTAAGCCGTGAAGTTGCATTTAAACGGAAAGCGTTGTTTCGTTTGCAAAAAAAGCGAAAAAAATGTAGGGGGTTTTGAATTTATAAAATTATCACACGAGGAAAAAAGTAAAAATATTAAAACCTATAATTTCACAAATTTTTCTTGATTTTATTTTTCATAAATTCATTCTTTACCATTTATTTTAATAACTTAATAATAATTAAAATGATAAAATAATTATATTTTCAACAACAGCTGATTTAACCTGTCGTCTTAGCCCAGTTGCAAGATGTTATATTGTGATGATGCGTTGTTGCAAAATTTTCGATGTGTGCCTTGCAGTTGAACCTTCTAAATATGTCTAGTGGAGGTTTAGCGAGCACCTTTTTCCGATTACTTTTGCAACTTTCTGTGAAAAAACTCGTCTTGTTCCAGAGCATTTATGTCAAGTCATCATAATGATCACGATTTTTTCAGTACGTTGTAGAAAAGAGAAAAGTGTCGCATATGAAATAGATATCGTTATGTCAGGTTGATCGAATTAACAATGTACCATTAAAGGTATGATTTAATATCGCTTCCATTTTTGGTTTGAAGAAATTACGATGGTTAAATAAGCCCTTCGTTGTTGTTATTACGGTTGAAGTGTGGGATTAGTAGGTAAAATGTATGGTACCGGTGTCTTTTGGAACCAATTACGAGTCATTATGAACCATTTGATTTCATAATCTCGCTGATTTATTGTTATGACGTAACAGGCTTCTTTTGTGTGTTGGCTACTCAGCGCGTTGTAATTTTTTTATAAATTGCATAAGAAAATTGAAAATTGTTCGATGTAGATGTGGAATTACTATAGTACTGTAAATAGTAAAGTTCGAAAATCACTGATAACGTGCTCGAGTCAAGATCAATAGTTTGGAACGGATTTCAAAGATTGTTGATAAATGTAATAACAATGTCGCATTTAAACTGAAAGACTACGCCTTGAAATGCGGATAGTACTGTTATTAGTTCTTGTGGGATGTGATGATCCTAATCGATTTTACAACCATGGAATATATCTAACGTTTCTGTATTTTTTTTTAACTAAATATAACAATTATTGATACATGCAGAAGGACACAACTTTGCTGTTAATCGCACTATTTGTATATTTTTCGTCTGTACGTTCGATTTATACGATAATTCCATGTGTAACGACTGCGGTAATTGAACTACATCGTATAGAGGAGCAAGTTGGTTGAATTTCCATAATAATATGGTGTACAATCTTATGAACTCTCAGTTACAACTAACGGTAATAACGAATTTTCATCCACTGTAACGGATTTTTTATTGGTGGGGGTTCTGATTTAGAGTTTCAGTTGGTAATGTTTGTCCAAAAAAATGTAAACAGATGCCATAGTTATGGATCTTCCGATTAATGCGAGCAAAGGTCACATCTTATCTTAAGTCAGTCTTAATTTATGTCAAAACGAGTTAACCTTCGTGGCTGGAGACCATAGCGTTAGAGTAAACCTTCAGGCCGCATTACTCTAGCGTTATTTTAATTTAATTGAAATCCTCCCTAAGACTCTGTGAAGGTGTATTGTTGGACGAAATTTAATGAAAGCTAGGCCATGAGAAAGAATCAGATGACACCAAATTGACAAATAAAAGAGCCGACATGAATTTGGACATGACTTGCGAAAAGGCCCGCCTTGACACGTTCTTTTTTGATCGAATATTATTAAAAGGAAGCCTTGTTTATTATCTGATGGTAGAGGAGGAGTAATTGTCCCCTTGGACCTTTGTTGGGTGTGTTGGGAATGCAATTAAGCAAGGCGTAGATACCTAGCAATTATTTAAAAAGAAAAATGGTCTAACATGACTTACATGTATCCTATCTGTATCATTCTGCATGTCTAAGAACTTTCAGCACTCATTGTATGAACAAAGGAAGCTTATGAGTCGGATTAAAATGCTCTAGTTTTGATTTGCATATCTTTAGACTCATTTTTTTAAGGTCATTTACGCATTAGCTGGAACGAATGAAGATCGCTTTCTTTGATAAAAGCGATGATAAAATGACAGAAAAAATTAAAGCAGACAAAAAAGAACGCTTGGAGCTCCTCGAATCATCGATGTAAGAGGATATTAGTTTGGTGATGTGAATGTTCACTGCTTTTCACTTTATTCGATATTACGCACTTTTTAACATGTCTCCGTTTGGGTGGTGAAGATGATTTTGAAAGCTGGAGGTGAGGTGAGGTTTATTAAACACACTGCAGTGATGCGTGCCACACATTTTTGCCAGCAGCGACATGAATAACTAAAGCAAACTCGTAAACCTCAAGAGAAATATTTTTTATGGCCGTTATATAATATTTATTGCTACAACACAGGAAAATTGATTAGTGCGGAAGTTCCAGCAGACTCAAATTTTGTAAATATAAAGAATTATGACACCAAGAAAACCATACTTCATTCGTCGTTAGGTCTTGAGCGCTTGTGCTAATGTCACAATTATTATTAGAATTATACATTTCCTAAGGAATTGAAGAATTGGCTAAAAAGGTTTTTCAATTCACTTTTGGTTCACTTCTGCCTTATTGCCCTTGAATCACTAAACACCTTGTTTTATTTAGAAAAAAAAACTTTTTTAATAAACGTTCCAGCGACAATAACAATAGTATTAACAAAAACAAAACATATCCACATGACTCTTAAGCGCGAATGGCGTATACATGATATAAATATGATTTGTTTAACATAGATATTAATTTTCGATTGTGCTTGTGTTCTTAAGAAACGGTGATAAAAAAAATAGTAGATATGAATTCTGTGAATCAGTGACATAAAACAAAAAGAGATAATTGTATTACAACTTGTTTACATTTCATATCATTAATTACAATATAATTAGGGTTAAAACCACAATAGACCAATACAAACAATTAAAATTTTAAACAAATTTGTTTATTTTAAAATTTAGTTTTTGAGAAATGGACGTCAAAAAATAGATTTTGTTAATTAGTGGATTATTAATGTATTTTAAAACAACAAGTTTTGAAAGGAGTATTTTAGATAGAATCTGGTAGGTGATTAAGTCATTAGTAGTCATTACCATCTTGTGTTGTCAAGTTTTAATTTTAAAATAGAAAAGTAATAAAGTACTATCCCGCGAGTTTGACAGGAAACTCATCTATTATTTGTCAAGTAAAGCTTTAAAAATTCAACAGCGACTACATAAAATAGTAATGTGTGCAAAAGGCAATAACATGGTCGAATCTACAACATATAATGCCAGGTTGAACAAAAATTCCAACAGGTATTGTATTATTCATGTTTCTATTTTTAGTAAAAGTAATATTTTATGACATTACGTTGTTGAAATTGTTTTTACTAAAACAATTTATTTTAAATAAATAAGTAAAAAATTAAATAAAGAAAAAGACATTGTCTCTGAGATTGCTTATTATTTATGTCAACGTTTATATGTATACATTTTTTCTATTATTGCTTTTTATTTTTATGATTATCACTTAATGGAAACACAGCAAAGGTCCAAATGGTTTAAAAAACATCAGCTTTCAGTTCGCTTAATTTTAGCAGTGATTGAACCGATTTTAATGAAACCTCTGTAGTATGGTCTGTGTTGAAAAAGCATAAATCTAGTGTTTTTATACATATTTTTATTGCAAGAATATAGTATTAAAATTTAGAAAAACAGTAATAAAATATTTAAAGGTTATTGTAAAAAAAGTGAATGACATCATGAGTAATAAATTTTATCTTGATAATTTTTTGATTAGAAAAATACGTATCAGTCATAATTACCAATGAACAAAAGGTTTTGTTTTGCTTACGACTTGAGAGTTTTCTGGCATTTTTATTTTTTCTTGTATTTTGTAATGATTACGACGTTGATACTTGGCATAATTTAAATGCGCAAGTAAAGTGAAATTGCTTTAAATTGTTGAGTTTCCGGTTTTTAAATTAAATATTATTTTAAGTGGATACGTCAGCGCTATTTTATATGATTCGACGTGTGACGGGACAACAAATGTATGCAAACGACGAATTACAGTATTATAATAATTAAGAGTGATGGTTTTGAAATAGCTCATCCTGTCGATTATGAATAATAAACCTTCAATTAAACACTTACAATGTATTGGACACAATAATTGTTCCTCCTTGTGGTAGAAATAAATGTTTTCATCATGGTTGTCGCTTTTAAAGAATGGAGGATATTTGAAATTTCACATGCAAGTGGTAACTAATTAACGAACGTTGCATCTTGACTTATTTAATAAAAATTAATATGAAACAAACGTTACATTATTCGTTTTACCACATTTCTTAACCATAATTTTCTGATTACACGTATTAAAGAATTTTTTAAAATTTCTATATTAACAAGAAAAGATGGCCATGTTCAGCATTATCTGTGAAATAAATCGCTTATCTTCATCAAAAATGCTGAAAAACGTGTAAGTTTCACTCTGTCCGGCTTTTTTAATGAATGTAAATCTCTCTGGAATTTTATAAAATTTCGAAAAATGCACAAGTAGAACGAGTTTAAAAATTTTGAAAAAGTAAGCGGCTCCTTTGGTTGATAAATTGTTGATATAAATAGAGGAACTAAAAATATTACTTCTTTTACGTAAAGTTTGTTATTTTTAGAATTAAATGATGATACAGTTACAACATTAAAGTCAAGGCTGAATGATAAAGTCGTTGATTAATATTCAACAATTATTTTTCTTTTTCTTTTTTTAAATTAGACATGGATATTTGTAGTTAGTGTATATGTAAAATATAATGTGAATAAAAAGTTTCATCGAAATCGATTCAGCCATTATTTGCTTTAGAATAAAGGTAAAAAGTGTCTTAATTTCGACTTATTTTGACTCGCTGTAATTCATTCGTGGAATAACAGATGCATCCGTAGAAACGCTTTGAAATTTTCGAGAAATTTTACGTTTCACTTTGTGGACAGATAAATCTTGATGCATGCACGTGATGTTTATAAAAAATCAAAAAATTCTTTTCACATATGAAAACCCATAAATTTGAAATACCTGTGTAATATATTATCTGAAATCGTCCGCGGCGTATAACAGATGGAATTTTTTTATTAGGAACCATAAAAATCGTCGAGACACGGATGAGGGAAGACATGTAAAATATTCACTTGCTATTTTAGTAGACTGTTGGACAGACCTACCTCTGGTGGGACGTGCAGTTAGGTAACTATTAATATATGTAAATTTGAAAAATATGTTGTTACGGCTGTAACACAACACGCCAAAATAATGACCAAAATTCCAACAATTTTGTTGGAGTCACTAACCTAAAATTTTCTGTTTTATTTCTTTATTATAACGGGATAATATTGCAAATTTTCTGTTGGTTTAGCGTCACACGAGGGACCTTGTCATTATTCTAAGTTTTAGTTATGGAAAATCGATATATCCAAATAAGGTGTTCGCATACGGACAAGGCCAAAAAGACATGAGGTGCGTTTGGAGTCAAAGGCGTCCGTATTTTTTAATAAATCACAAATTTGATGTATTCAGCGCCAAATTTCTATTACTTTCCCTTTCCTCGTCATATTGTTTTTATACTTTGTATGATTGAATGATGGTAATTTGTGATATGTCGTTGCCATATGTTGTCTTTTTAATAAATCCATACATAACCTCCATGTAGTGAGTACATTAATGCTACTTTTTTTATTTCGTGTGGGTTAATATGTGTAATAATACGCCTCCACGAGGTTCTATTGTGATGGGTGTGTTTGCTAACAGTTTTAATTGAGTAGTTTCTGTCCTGGAAATACAAACATCCATTGAGAGATTCAAAAACTCGAAATAATCCACATTTGATGTACAGTTAGGAAACGTAGTGGCTATTTTAGGGTTATTATTAGTCGTTAGTTTATCTCTGTATGTGTTAACTTGCAATTACAAATCAGCAAATCCGCGAAGTCAACCAACATAAACAAGTCCTGATATATGCATAATATGCAAAATCTGTTTGTTTTAGTAGAAATTGAACAACTCTTTAAATTTTTAGGAATTGCTTAAAATAAGGCGTGATTACTAATGGATTAAGTAAAGAGATTAATGTCTGAGTATATTGTTGACATTACAAACATTTATAAAATTCTTGCCGTACTTTTTTTAAGTGATTACAAAATACACAAAGTGGGCGTGTTTATAAACAAGTCATTTGCCTGTGGTATGAAAATGAACAATAAAGCTTTATCTGTAAGGACAATAAAATATAATAAAACCGAATTAATCAACGATAACTGAATTAAAGCCGATATGATGGTTTTAATAGATTTAATCATTCAATCATAAAAGATCTTTTTTGCTTTAAATAGCAATCGCTAGATTGTTGATTCTTCTCATGGAGCAATTTAATTTATTTATACAGTCTATTATTAACTCATGTTTAATATGTTGCTGCGGAAAACCGTTATGCTTTATGAATAAACAGTATAATTTACAAGAATTTGTTGTTTTTAACGTTTTAATTCACTTTCGTTGTGATTATTTACTTCCAAATTTGGAGACAGTTTCTAATAATTAAGTAGGTGACCACTTAATCGCCACAATACTGACTTTTAGGTTATATCCTGTGAAAGAACTAATGCTTTCATTCAAAAATTATTTTATGACGTGAAATTTAATATTATTTTATGCAAAATAATTCGTTAAAGCTTGTTTTTCATAGTTCAAGTTTCATAATAGATGCGTATTTTTTTTTTGTTTTTGTTTTTATATAATGGGTTCATGTATATTCATTTTTTGAAGGTTATCATCTTCACATATTTTTATGCTCCGCTAAAATATTGCCTTTGAAACAGCCAAACAATGCTCTTCAAAATTTTGCTGTTGAGATATGTGACTGCTGGGAGAATTGCCTTGTAATGAAAAGGTCACGTGAAGTATTAACATTTCAGTAGAAACAGTTTACTTAAGTTTGGTTATCTGTGCTAATCTCACAAGGTTATTTTAAGTAATTTTCAAAAATGATCTATTCTAAAAATATTCTTTTAAGAGATCGTTGCCTCTTTTACGTGGTCGCTGTAAGTAGCAATTAATATTCAACCTGATGTGGCCAACTGGCGGAAGTTGCTCACAAATGATTAAATATGAAGCGTGAAACCGATCAAAATGTCCATTTGACGTAAATATGTGGTTTTTATCGATTTTACCATTTCACTCGATTACGTGATTAAAAAATATGTTCGCATCTTACGAATCCGAAGTACAAACGCTTTCAGACGCTTCTGTCGACGATCACATAATGAAGTGTACGTCCACATCCTGTAATGATCTATTCTAAAAATAATAACTTCAGTTCCGTTTTGTTTATCCTTTTTAAATTCTAATTATGTGTACTCTTCGGATCCGTCGTCCCAATCGACTGAGTCACAGCTAAAAAGGCCTCAAGAATTTAACGACTGTACTTATCACGTCCAGGAACATTAATTTATTGATCAAACTGCGGTGCAGCGATTATGTTCTTGATTTTTTACCAATCGATATTCTTGTGGTATAGTTAAAACTAATTAAGCAAGGAAAAGTGACATTGCCACACTTTTATCGCCTTTAAAATAAAACAACAGAAATTAATAATGCATGTGTAACTTTCAATTATTCTTCGTAACACACATTACTGGGGAAATCGTGTTTATTTAGAAAATTTTCATGATAAAGCTAAAAGTACATAAATTTAGTAACCTCGGTTTTGTGAAGAAAATTATGTTGTAACGCTGTTTGTCTAAGAGTTTTCTTCTATTTGCATGCCATCGCGCCTTGGTGTACTCATTAACTTAACATTGTTTGAGACTGAATTATTCAGATAAATGGGCGCAATTATCAAATTTAGTTTCACAACCTGTATACAATGACTAAACAAGCGTATAAATACTCGAATTACGCAACAATGCTGGGAAAAGAAGTCTTCAAATTAAAACTGTAATATCTGCAAAATTGCATTATATTAATATGTTGCATTACGAAAAAGATGACGCGAGCGATAGCTAGGTTATAGAAACAGGTTGCGTTTTATAGGTGTGTTTAGTACCTCGTCAATTATACTTTGTATTTTATATAAAAGTCCATGGACATCGCCAACATTTACCATGCCATAAAGCAAATATGTGACTAAAGCAGTTTTTAACTTTCAGTCCCTCTTACATATTTGTTACAACTAGAAGAGTTCTCTCGTTGGAGAAAGGAGGCTTCTAAAATTAGTTGTTGAAAAACGACGTTTTGTAATTTAACTCGGCTTACCAAGGGATGCAGAAGGAAAGCTGCTCTGCTCGCTATATCTTAGAAGCTAAATTAACGTTATATTCGCATAACAGAAAGTTGATACATTAACATTATGTTTACAGTTATTTTTTACATACGTTATTCTTCACTATTCATCTATTTCGTGCGTCTTTGTCGAGGATTTTCCACTTTCAAATTATTTTGTTCCATTAAAATTTGGCATTTTTTAACGGTATCACTTTTGGTGTGAAACATCCCACTGTATACTTGTAATAATTTTGACTGTGGTATCTCAAGTGGGAATCTTTAGATTGTTGTATAGTAATAAGGAGATAAAATTAGGCAAGCCGCACGTTACAGGTTTGCAGAAGACGAAACAGAACTCTCTCTCATTCACAATTCTTGTTATTTTGACAGAGATGTATTATTTCATTGATTGTCTAAGGTATTTATTGTTTCTATGTAACTCGATTAAATAGTTTCAAGTCCACTAGTGTGGTCTCCTTTCCCATTTAATGTCAGTGTGGAAATAGGACGTCGACTGATTACAATGTGGTAGTGCATACATGCTGTTTTCACCTATTCATTGATAATCATTAAGTACAGTCTCAATGCAATAAAGGAATTGGTGCGAACTGATTCTTTCTACTTTGTTACAGAAAGTAACCCTGTAAAATACCATCGATAACAACCGCAAACATGCCTGTGGGGACAAGTAAGTATCTCACAATTCAATTTCTCATTACTACAAACACTGAACCCTGATGAACAACGGTGATTACGCTGGATTAAAATTATATCATCACTTGATAGTAACATCTGTGATGGTAGGTGGATATGCGGCTTAAGGCCGTGTCGGGTGGTGGAGAATAATTTGTGTTCCGATGTACAAAAAAATTTGCACACGAATCATGAAAATAAAATGTTCAAATTCATCAATAGAAAGTATTTTATAAAAATAATGGTTTGACATACATTTTAAAGTTCTTACTGTACATACGCCGTACATTCTGATTTCGTTTTTAAGGTTTTGAAAATTCTGCAATGAAAACCTGCTTTTCTTTATCTTCACTGCCAGCAACGGACGCAACACCTGACAAGGGTGTTGTGAAACCTCGGCTGTACAGTAGCTTAACAAAAAACCGTGTAAAAGCAACAGCTGTCAGGCGATCATGGGGAAGTACAGCTAGTGAACACAGAGAAGAATTTTGGTCGGCACTTCAAGCTAATTACAATTACATAATGGATAATCAGTTGATCGATAAATGCCAAGTAATTACATGATTTTTAATTATGCGAGCAGAAAGCAATTAAATTTATTTTTAAGGAAGCACACAGCGACTTGAGCGCGGATTCTGGAACTTGGTCTCTGAAGGAATTTTATGCACAGTTCTCCGAACTCTATTTGTGGTTGAATAGCGTTCAGGAGACGATTTACGGCAAAGAAGAAAACATTACCGACAAAGCTTTGCGAGCTGTAAGGTGGATTTATTAGTCATCTGTCAAATTTATTTGTTACTTATTTGCAGCATTGCGTTAATGTGGTTCGTGAAAAGAGTTCTTTACTTGCACTATTTAACGATCAAGCTAGTCAACTTGTGCAATTACACCCAAAAGTACAAGAAGAAGTGGGATGGCGAGTAACACACCTAAACTCCAAATGGGAATCCATTTTGAGCATTTTAGGGCCTTCAGAATGCGGACATTGCGAACAAGATAACTGTTTAGGTACTAAATATCAAAACTTCAATTTCATTGTGACATATTTCGCTTTGTAGACATTGATCATGAAATCAAATGTTTGAGGAAATGGTTTAAAATTATGGAATCATGTTTGCAGCCTCTCAACTTCAGAACCAAATATACTAAGACTGAAATTGAAGCTAAAGGATTAGAATTAAAGGTAAGTGGAATTTAGTTTAGTAGACGCAACGATAAATATCCCTCTTTGTGAAGGTGTATAACTGGCGGCCTATACGTAAATTATAGCCTGGGAAAAAATTCCCTAGTGGCCTCGTGCTGACATCTATACATAAACAGTTGTAATTTCATTGTAACTCGTATTTGATATATCTCACAGATGGCGCTATTTAAATGTAACGTGACTGGTCATTACAGTTTTCTGCAAAAGAAAAACGTACAGCTTGGCGACATCTAATGAGAATTGCTACTAATAGTTTTAAAGAAGTGGAACCTTTTACAGTTTTCGCTGGGAGTATATTTTTGATCCCTGTTACCTAAACGTTAATTGCATTTTCGAAATTATTACATGACGGACGTACCTTTAATTATGTTGAATAAACGTTTTTCCAAGTAATAATTATATAATTTAAATTAAACATTGTTAGATTTTATTTGAAAAAGTGAAGGTTGCATCAAATAATTATAGTTTTTGTACCAACATAATAAAGGTATCAGGAGAAATAAATATTGAGTTGAATGGTAACTAGAATTTTTGTAGAATTCGAATCTGTGCAAGAAAAAATTTGATAATAATTGATTCGATAGTGCAGTAATTACGGTGAATTTTGAATGTCAAAATATTTGCGGTTGTAGGAATGCATGTAAACATTAATGGTATTTGAAGTGTTAATTGAGCATCTATTATATACATGCCACTGATCAATTAAAAAGAAACGTTAACTTGAAACCCATTACTATTATTACGGACGATTTGAAAAATCGATCTATAGTTTTTAATTAATAAAATTATCCAGCGACCTTGATTTCGGGCTATAAAAAGCCATCTAGCTCCAGTTATTATTTTAATCATCTCACAAACGAAACCTTGATTAAATTAAAATTTTAATTAAGTCGAGTTTGGAGGAGTTGACAATAAATAACTGTCACGTATGTTTTGAAACAAACTGTATTTTTATTTTAATTTGCCACAGACGATCTGGTGATTTTATTTCTTGCGTGGATTCTACTGAATTTAAGCCCGTTTTTGTTATTTTCTTTGTGTGAGGACTGCCGCATGTGGAAGTAAAACTGGACCGCATTTGTCACGGTAATCCATAGCCGTCAAAAGTCTCCAGAGTTTTTGTACTGTGTTAAATTTCAGTTCATTTTGTTGTTACTCGATTCTTTATATGGAAGTTCGCTGGTGACAGAACAAGGGTTTAATAAAAAATAATAAACAGTGAATGAACTCTTAAACACACTTTACGTTTTAGCACAAAAATGAAGTGGTTTCTTTATCGCTAGTCATTGACGTATTCTGCATTTTTTCACGTTTTGTTTTTAAGAATTATGGCCACAGACTCCAGTAACAGAAGTAATAACAATTTGGGAATTTTGTGGATATTGACCATTTCTTACGTTACCATTGTGACCAAGACTTCAAAAAATACACGTTCTCATCTTTGTATTTTTAAATTTAGTATTATTCGTTCGTGAAAGCGCTCTGACCTTGAAATGTTTATGCTAATATTGTTGTTAAGTCAATGGAACGTTTATTAATGAACTGAATTTATTTAAAGTGTATTTTTCAAAAAAATATCTGGTTTTATAATAAACAGGGTAAATGACAGCAGCAGAAAATTAGCTTCAACGCCTCATAGTCACGATGCTTTCACGGACGAATAACATATACACAAATAAATATATCTTTTAAATAGAAACTCATATGAACCTTTTGGTATTTATCAGTGTGTAATTAAAAAAAAAAAATGGAATTCGAAAATTTTTGTGGAGAAGGAAAAATTAGTTTAATTTCAGGTGTAAACTTGAATAATCTAATTGGAACCTTCCCAAATAGAACAAAATATTTAGTGAACTCTATGGCACCCACATCTATCATCTTCTAGATGTCAAGGTGATTTTACGTTATGTAAACATTTGGAATGAATTCTGTGTGCTCTATTTTTGTTTTTCAACTCATTGCCATCACACCAGTTTGTAGAAACTATAAATTAAAAATGCTAAAAGAAGACGATCATCATGGAGTTGTGCAATTCTGACGTCAATTTGGTTCTTTTAAAACATTTCAAAAGAAAATATTGATTATTGTAAACATGGTTAGCAAGTTTCTGTTATATCTAGATAACAATCATTTTAAATTATATTCTAAATTCAAAAACTGATCTATGCCAGATAAAAAAAAAAACGTGATCTTTCGTGTTGTAGGTTTACCAGAAGTGTGTTTTTGTGTTTTTTCATCGGAAACTGTATAATTTCGTCCGCTAACAGCCAAAGATATTGATGGCATGCACACACGTATTTTACATTTAGTTCAAGATTATAAAAAATCCAATATTCTCGAACCGTGTCGTGCGTTAAATAGGATAGTATAGTATTTTTAAAATCAATGTAAAGATAATTTTTTTCCTTTATAATGCTGTTAGTACTTGAGGCTACCACGAAAATGAACAGTTAACGTGAAAGGAACGCGTGGTTTATGTCCACTTTCTCTGTTGCAGCTCAACCCCATAAGTGATTAGATCATAATTGCTTAGGTAAAGTTATATTTTGGTTTTGAGAAATGCGTTAAGAAGTTGATATCATCATTTATTTATATATGCCAGCGTAGCGGAACCAGCGAAAGAATATTCATTTTTTGGATAAGTTCCAAATAACCAGTTTAAGCTGGCATTGATGTATTTTAATTTTGTCTAAAAATCAGCCTGTTGATGAAACACTACAAAATTATTTGATTTTAATAAAACGAAATCGTGAAAAACCTAATGCTATAATTTTGTCAATTTTTTCCTGTTGACATTTTGACATTGGGCTTGTTCATAACGGTCCAAATTTTCTAAAAATTGTTTCACAGTGATACATTTCATCGATTTCAAAACATTGTTATTTAAAGGAGCGAAGTTTGCACATTGTTCTGAATATCAATAAAGAATGGAATTCGTAAGAAATGAAGAAAATCAACATGTTTGCGGTTGTCGTTGGTTTACGAAGAATAAAAGTGCCGCCTTCATTCCTAAAATCAGATGTGATATGTACAGAGATATTTTTTCTTTTAAGTTACGCAAGTAGTCAATTTTTGGTTAATTTTAAAATTCTGTCAATTTTCGGTAGATTAATCGGAAATCATTTTAATGACGATATGGCGGTTTGACGTAAGGCGAGGAGGCACAAAATATTTCACCTAGAACCCTGCGAGACGTGTTATTCTTTGAAACTTTTTTCTGTGGGAAAATTAATTCAGTTTTATTGTCTGTAGTTATTACTATGATCAGACTATAAAAGATTAGATAAGTACATGGGATACGATATGGTGTTTAAACCCAGGAGTTGATTTCACTTCCTGTTAAATCGAAAGTGCCGATTTATTAAAAGTTATAAAATTTTTATTGGTTTTTAAATGTAAATCTAATTGAAAGTGTTATTAATATTCAGTGCCGTTGATGATTTTGTGTTGCACAATTTAATACTTTTTCTATTAAAGCGTGCAAAAAATATAATTTAAGACCTTGTCAGCCATGAAAAGTTTACTTTTGGAATTAACACGATTTACGAAGAGGCGTTATAGCATTTTAATGCACAAGGATTCTTACGGTGGTTCTAAAATCTATTTACGTCAAGGTTTAGTATTTTGAAAGATGGTGGAATTTTATTATCTGCATGGGAAATGTTGGTCTGGTAAATAATTATGTAAATTAAAATTTTATGGACAAATTAATTTGAAACTGTATGAAATATCTTGTGCAAAAGCGACTACGAAAAGAAAACGACGGATGTCAGATCCAGTACAAGAGGATGGCCAATGGCAAATCAGATCTAATCACGAATTTTATACTGTATAAGCTGTCCCAATTAAAATTAAAATTCTTCATTTCTACAGAGATAGTTGAATTTTTTCAAGATGCAAAACTTTCAAATTTTCAGAGTTTATGGGAGAGTGATTTTCTTAGTTCTCTCTGGAAAGGTCTTAGTGGTTCATCTGCGAGATTAACTCGGATGGCAGCAGTAAAGAATTACAATTACAGTGTAATTAGAGCATGTGTGGGTGAAAGTTGAACAGAATTATAGACCAAACCGGCACCTCAATGGTCAAAAAATGTATTACACAATTAACACACTATGTAAATACCCTAATGTCAGTAGCTATTTGACCACCATTTTTGTTTGTTCTTAAATGTTTCTTTTTGTGATTATCACTTACTTATTTGCTCCAGTATTAATGAAAATGTGAAAAATGCCTTTTTTTGCACAGACGAATTTACAAGAGGTTAATTGGCACTAAGTGGTGAAACTGTGTGTTTTGTAATGAGGACATGTCGTTTTCGTCAAATTTTGACAAATTGACCAAACCCATATGTTCTTTGGTGTGTGAACTTATTTTTGATTGTGGCTATACATGCTAATATGCACGTGCTAATCGCAAAAATAACCAGCCAGATGTTTTTGAAAAATGAAATTGACAAAATTCCTTAACAGTTTTTCTGTCAATTATGCTAATTTCAAATGCAAATAGTTTCCATTGCTTACAGGAAAAATAATTTGAACAGTGTACCACTAAAACGTAAATCAATATTTGTGAAATGTGATGCATGTAATACGCATTTTTATTAATATTTTTATGATCATTTAATGGTTTATTTGTATGGTGTGTTCATTTATGCATCAAAGAAAGTACAAATTCTTTGACACAAACAGAAATCAAAGATTGTTGGTTGAAAGTTGCCAGATCAAATGCCTGGAGAGGATTGATTTTTAAGTATATTTTTGTGTTGCATCCTGTACAATCTGCAGACTCGGATTTCAATGAAAACATTCAAAAAATTCTTTCGGAGGTTAATTCGGTGTTACATCGTCTGAAGAGGCGTTTTCCCTTGTTCTCGTCGCTGTTGGAGTGGGCAGGGTAACGTCTTCGGTTGGATGAAGAATGGTACGACAGTTGACACATCGAGGAGTGCCAACATATGCGAAATTAAATATTTCAACGGTTTTAACGGACCAAGTGAACTTTTTTTTTTGGCTTGTTGTAATAACAGAGCCGGACTTTAATCGAATTGAAAATGTCTGAAGCCAGATCACGAAATGATTTCAGTAAGCACGCGTGCCGATCCCGGAAACCACGAAACATTTAAGAAACGTGCTACCAGAATTGTCGTCAATTAGTGGACAGCATGTTACTGAAGGAGAGGTGCTGAGAAGTAATTGATGCCTCCAGGTTTATATGCGAGATGTTAGAATTGTTCTTATAGTTAATTTCGACAATTTGAGTCGAAATTTGTAATTTTTGGATAATTTTTTATAACTGTTCATAAAATGTTGTCAGTTTTTATGACCTTATTTTTTTTCAGCAGTGGCGTGTCGTGGGTGGGGTTTACGGTAAATTTTGTGGGCAGTAAATAACGTAAAGCACGTGTTGTATTATCTATAAATCATTTTTTCTTTATAATCACCAAATTTCGTAACGTTGTCTCTACTGAATTGATGGTTTATTTATATTCATAATCTCGACTCAGTGAACTCCAAAAATAACGATGTATCCTTTGAGATTTTTGAATTTTGTAGTCTGGTTATGTGCAATAGCCAATTACAAAATAGTTATTTCAGTTGTTTCTGAACGGGAATTCTAAGTGAATATGCTTTTCGAAATAATGGAGTAACGTCATATTTTGTAATAAATGTTCCATTTCAGATATACTTTTTAGCCTAACGATAATTGCATGAATACTTCAAATCTGTAGCAGGCGATAAAAAAACAGAAATGCCATGATCGATGATGCCATTAAGTTATGCCAATGAGAAAAGAAATTACTAAAGTTTTAAGAATGTAATGTAACGTCTCTGGCAGGCTGAGAATTTTATGTTGAGAATGCGAATACATTCTAATTTCGGAGATGGTTTCATAACTTTTCCATGAAATTTTATCAAAATTGCTAAGCAAAAAGTATCTGATGATGTTGTCTCAAATAATTAATTAAAAGTGCAATCCAAGTAAACGGTAATAAATAAATGCTTCACTTTAATGAATAGCTTAAGAATCCATTTTAACGAGAACTTCAAAATTCAAAATTTTTATTCATTCAGTTGTTTATTTTTTAAAATTCCTATTACATTTTGTTTTAGTTTAGTTATCAACTTCACTTGAATATACATATTTTTTGCTTGATTTTAAATGAATATTCGTTATTATTCCAAAATTATTTCAAAAAATTTATGAAAATGTGTATTTGAAGGACAAATATTAAAGATTTTTTTATGATTTTATTTATGTATTTGGAAGAGATTTTTTGACATAGAAGATTTTTGAAATTTATTAATCAAAATTAATTTCAAAAAATTAATTAAATAAAAATGATGCATATTCTATACAGGGTGATGCTAGAATTTTTGAGGAAGACATATTTCGTCATATTTTTGACTGTACTTGTACTGTAATTTTTTGTTCCAACCAATGTTGTCATGATTGTTTTGTAAAAGTCTAAAAGATTCAATTATTTATGTGTCATACACTACAATCGTTGAAATATTCATTTTGAAAAGCGGCTTGACTGACCCACTGCGATGACTCTCATTTACATTATTTATACAGGAAATAATAATAAACTCTGTTCATAGTTATGATGGTCAAATGGTTAAATTTTGACGGATGTTCTTGTTTCGTAAATTGATATTTTTCTTTTTGACAGTGTCCAAATTACGTTTCGAGTTACAGACTGTAAATTTTGACAACCGTTTGATTGCAAGTATGGTGTATTCATAACCAAAAATATTTCGATCGAAATTTTCTGAGTCACGTTGGCAGTTGAGACATATGTTGTCAATTATCAGTAGTACCTACCGACAAGGCCTTGTCAAAACAGACATCCAATCTGATGCTTTTTAAGTACCAAGCTCTTGATCATAACAGCTCTGAACAGTGATTAAACTGTTAAATAGAAGTTTGAGTTGTAACGCAAGCTGAACACCACTTAAAGTTATTCCCTCTTGGAAAATTTAATTATTTTGAAAAGAATGTTTTTATGAATTTTCAGAACTAATACTGCGTCTATATGTCAGATTTCATTATTGTTAGTAACTTTTAAATAATTTTATTTTATACGTCAGGACATAAGATTTTAAACGTTAATAGCTGGGGGCGAGGCGGAAAGGTATAATTCTCTCAACATTAAGACTAAAGATACTTACGATGGATTGTTTTACAATAAACATCCGGTATATCCACAAATTAACATTAAAAATATGCCCATCAATGCAGGGTTGGAAACTGTCATAAGACTGGTATTTGTAACCTCAAATAACCAATGAGATTCATAAATATTTGCGAATACTTTTAACTTGAAGTTAGACTCTGCAATAACGTACTTTTAATTCGATTTAAAAAGTGAGAATAAAAGAAGGTGAATTTCACTATTATTTAACAGAGCAGTAGGTACCACTTACAATTACGGAGGATTTCAAACGTAGAAATAGTTTATTTATTAAAACTTTTCTGCAAGTTGATGGTGAGATTGAATTAATGACCAAAAGTTGGATGGTATTATTTGGTCCTGTTATGTTTGCTGTGCAGTAATTTATTGTATTCGTAACAGAAATTGCGGTGAAGAGCTTCATGAAAGTTTTGTAAGAAGATTCAGTGTTGCAAAACGCTCACAATTATTAATTAAGTTGCCGTAATTGGATTCTGTGCACGTAGATGCACGTAGCACATCTGGAATATCCTCAATAACTCGCGCTTTTTTTTTTTCTTGCATGAGCATCGGAGATAATTAATTTTATCGAAAATTGGAAGAAATGAAGATATTGCGAGTTCAGTAGGAATGCCGGCCTACTGCACTACATCAGTGGTTGGTACCAAACGTGGTTATAAATGACTGCTGTAAAGTAGATTGTTTTGCTATAAAATCGTTACTGATAGTAAATTACCTTCTTCTACTTAAATAGTGATTTCTCTGTATGGTCGAAGTGTTTGGATTTCAGTTATTATTTGTTCGACTGTAATTTTATTTTCTAATTAAGTTTATCGTCTTGCTCATAATATCTATAGTTTATTCATCACCATTTTAATAGTCACTGTTCAAAATTGAATTGTGGATAATACTTCTCATTTCGTTATGCTTTCACTCACGGTTATCAATTATAAATAATTACCATCAATCCAATGTTGATTTTGTTTAATTGTGTCCATAGTTTTTGTTATCATCGTAATTATTTTGAACTTTTTAAATTGTCTTCACTTCGTCAAAAAAGGTGCGTGACGAATTCGAACTGTGATCATTTGAAAAATGATAGTGGCGCCCCTCTTCTCCCCCATCACCATAACAAACAAGTCATTCATTGTAATGGAATTTGAATTCAGAAAATTCACGGTCATCATTACAATTTCATAACCTGCAAGACCAGAATTATTAGGTGTAATAAATCGATAAGATCTAAAGGTTGTCAATAGCCCATTCAATATGCATCTGTAAGTAATTTAAATTTACAATTGCACCTACAAAGCTCAAATGACTTGTTATAATTCATCTACTACTAGAAATTACCGTTAAACAAAATCAAATTGAGCCTACAATTAACTTAATTATTTCAACTGACTTATATTCTATTGTTCGTGGTAATGACACTGAAATCAATACACAAAAAAATCAATTGGCACTGTCACGATATCAGAAAAATACATCACCATTCCGTTCCCTCCCTTAAAATTAATCCCGAGTTCGATGCCCTTCTTTCATGGATTTAATGCACTTTTAATCTTTTTTTAAAGATTGCGG
Source organism: Asbolus verrucosus (assembly GCA_004193795.1). Taxonomy (NCBI): domain Eukaryota; kingdom Metazoa; phylum Arthropoda; class Insecta; order Coleoptera; family Tenebrionidae; genus Asbolus; species Asbolus verrucosus. The sequence continues at coordinate 43,448 of QDEB01029642.1, read as the reverse complement.
CGAGGGTGGGGTTAACCTAGAGCGGCCATGACACAAAAACAATCGTTAATTAATACATTCATTCAACTATTGATTGAATCCAAGTTCTATTATTAACATCTTATTACATGTTTTATTTCACCTGTTCATTAGTATTATTGTGATGTTTCCTGTTGAATTTTTCTTTAATTTTGAACCAATTAAAACGATGTTACATACTAATTATGTAGGATTTTAACAGATGCCCCCGATATAATTTACCAATTTAGGCCATAACGGTTTTTGCCCAAGACACATATTTAATAACTATATGGAAAGTACGTGAACCGGTTAATAAAGGCTGCATTGACCCTTATTGTAATTTAAATTTAATCTCCACTTGCACGTGATATTCTCCACGCATGTTAAACTGCAGCTTTTTTGTAAATTGTTGTAAAAATATTTTCATCTGTTGTAGGAATCGATCCTAAAACGGTTCTCTTTTGACATTTTTTTGTTTTTTTCTCATTTGTGGCGGGTTTATTTTGCAACAATCGAGTGAAACTGTAATGGCTATGAAGAATAGGTTTCCATGGATGAATAAATCCGAAGTTAAAAGCAGTAGATTGCATGCGAATTACTCAAACGTGTGTAATGTGTATTAATCGCAACACCCGAAAGAGTTATCCAACTCCCTTTTTGCTCGCGAGCGTTACAGTTTAGGAAACTTTCATTTCATTTCTATTTTTATAAAAGGAAATAATATGTAAAAGAACCGAGTTCCGATGATGTTTACTTTCACTATGTCGAATATTGTTATGTTAAAAATGTGCGAATTTATTGTTTCGCGGTGAACTTTCCTCACCATCGTAGATGGTAGATTAGAAAATGACTTAAGTAACCGATTTCGGTTCGGGTAAACAAATTTTGACTGCGGCATGGACGCAGTGTTTACTCTCCCGCCTCTCTCGTCTTGAGGCTGAAATCTCCTTCGGGTTTGTTGAACAGCAATGCTAATTTTAGAACTTCAGTGATGTCATTTTAAAACTCGTGTAAAACGCTCGCTGTATACTGTCTCCAGTTTTGTAAGTCGGTTACAGTCGGCGTCGGTCGGTTGTTTCAGCCAGCAACTTATTGTGGAAACCATCTGTACTCTGTAACACACTCGTACTTTACACAATGCAACCAGTTGGTGACTGAGCGTGTCTGTGTGTGGCGTTTTCGTAGTGCTTGTTAAGTTCAGGTGCTCAGTGCAGGTGTGATATACGTATATGCCATGGCTGATGAATTTCGCAGATGGTACTCTAGTGGACCTTTTTGCTGAACCCGCCACAACTCCACAGCAAAAAAATACTGAGTTAGTATCATTAATTCCCTTAATTACACACGTTTTTGACTCAACAATTACACTATTGAGGAAGATAATTAAAGAAAATATTATGCCGTCTGAAATTAACCGTCTTAATAATTTAAACGCTTCTTGGTACTCACTGTTTGAAGTTTTTAGGTTATGTAGAATAATGCGGCAATTGAATCATTCTTTTTACTCTTGACATTTTCACATTTCTTCGGGATTAAAATAAAAGGAAACAACAGAGACACAGAAATAGATCAAACCACATTAGTTTACTTTATTTACTAGCGTTTTCCGCCATTGAATATTTGAATGTCTTGTCTCGGTTAAATGCCGGTTAATTTTATCATCCACATGGTAACACTTCAGGGGGTGTTACTGCTGCTCCATTTCCTGACGTCCTGTCACGATATCAATTATTTTTATTTGTTGTGACGTGTCTTTATCATATCAAAATTCCATAAAAACCCACATTTTTACAAAATAAATAATTTGATAAAGATAAAATCGATGGAGATAACATACGTAGTCGATAATATTATTTCAGTGAACTAAATAAAGATACGTGCAGTGACTGTATGAAAATTGTGATTAGAGGGAACAGTCACTGTAGCATACATTTTTGGAAATTCAATTTTGACGTTTTATTAAGTGGTGTGAATGTTGCCAATATGTCTCCGCCAATGAGTAACATTAATTTCTTCGATCGGTTAATATCGCAATATTATCTTAATTGGTCTTAATTAATCCTATTTCAAAAGTTATAAACTAAGTCAAGAAACTGTAACAAAATCGTTTTATTATCTAGTAATAATTCGAATCGCGTTTATTATCTCTTTAGATCAAGGCGATTGTTTTATGATCCGCGATGAGGTAGCCGTGCATTTGCCTATTGCATATAGAAAATGGCATGTTTATTAATATTTCAATAAAAATGCTAATTGTTTGTGAAAGTACAAGCAATTGTTCGAAATAGACATGTTATTTTGTTCAATTTCAATCCAGGGGAAAGTATGTAACATCAATATCGCAATTTTTAATAGTTTCCATCAAAAAGTGATTAAATTCAACATCTGTTGGCGTGCGCTTGTCATCCAAAATGAGACGGTTTCTCATCGATCGAGCAGTATGTAATAATATGTAACAGTGGTTCAGAAATTTCTAATAATTTTTCTCAAATCGAAGGGAATACGCCGAAAAACTGACACATTGTACAAGATTAGAGAAATCACATTCTGCCATTCAACATGTAAAAATGCGGCAAAATGCAATCTCATCGTGAAATTGATTTTTATTTTTGTATTTATTTCTCTTTCTTGCTTTGACAATGTAGAGCTTTATTCGCGTGATGGGCGCGTCAAGTAGTTCATTTTCTTTGAAAAATCGCTTGATTACTAGGCATTATGGAGCAAAGCGATTTGTTTAGTAGATCTTATTTTGTAATTAAATCTCACAGACGCGATGAACTTTCATAAAATCGGCCGTAAAAACAGCGGATTGAAGTGTAAGTATTTGCTAGTAATTTACCTGATGGAACTACAATAATTATTATTCCGTCTTTATAACCGTTAACGCGAACAACACTCTTATTAATACACGAATTAATCATAGTTTCGCCATATTTATTTGTTTTATCTATTTCGGATACGCCCTCTAGAAGACGCGGTTAATGGAGCATATTAGAACTGCCCTCGATTGATTCGTTTAAATGTGGGTTCCGTCAAGACGCAACTTTTTCCATGTTGATTAGTTGCAGATATGGCCAAAAGAATTAACAAAATTAGCGCTGGAACCAGGGTGGCCCCAAAATTTTTAGGAAATGATGTTCTCTAAATTTTTCACAAGCCTTTTTTTGGCAAAGATGCAAATTGCTAGTGCTCCCCTAATTCGACGCCAATGGTTAGAACCTGCGGGAAGGGCTAATAAATAACTTTGCACGTTGTTGATGTTGGACAAGCCATGTGCTACTAATTTGATTTGACGTTTCGTCTGTCACGCCGCTGATTTAACGAATCATTTTATAATGAGGTCTAATTAATACAACCACATAAAATGTTTCTATTTGTTAATTATAAAAGCGTGAAAGTTGATCCTTAAATATTAATGAATCTCTTGCATTCCGGGGTTAATTGAATTTTTGAATGCGCACTGCTTGTACGAGCATTTTGAGTTACCCAGTGGTGGCGGGTTATTAAAATGTTTGAGATTATTCAAATTGAAACGTTTCAAGGACGGATTTATTAGAGATTGTCGTGCATTATAGTCATTTTACATCGTTCGCACAAAGTTGAATCCATGGGTAATTAACCCGATGGGTGATCCATACAAATTTTTTCACAACGTGACATCATCTTTTATTATTATACAGATCTTCGAAGCGGGTCTCATCTCTGCAATCTCTTAGTGTAAACATTATTGCCATGTTTATTTTTTAACGTTTTATGCTCCCGCGAATAAGTGAATATTACCATTCGACTAGCATATGTTGTGCGCTTGAGAAGTATACTAATTTTAAAAGACGGAAGATGAAGCACTGACTCAACGGATGTCCTGTATGATATACTGTCAAGCTGCTCTTAAGATGCGGGCTATATCTACAGCAATATCTCCATTAGTATTAATACGCCCTTGAAAATGAAATAAAAATTGTGTACGCCATCGTCGACGTTATGTCAGAATTGAGTATATACATCGTAAAATTTAAGTGTCACGAACAATTATTTAAACAGTGAATTAGTAAAAGTAGATACCTAGTGAACGCTTAAACTTGTATAACGGAATTAATTTAATTGTTTCGTTTCTTTAGTGTGGATATTTATTCTTCATCACGTTTTTGTCGTCTTGTTTAAGAGTAAAAGCTTTATTATTCCTACATTCTTTGGCGTATAGCGCAAGTTTTAAAAAGTTACAAGTCACACCCTATTTATTTCACACGCAGCTGATACTAAGCTGGAAAGAAATTAAAACTGGTAACGCTTAAAATTCACACAAAGAAGTGGTACTAAAATCATGCTGTAACAATGGCAAAAAGTCACATGCAAACGCACAACCTGTTGAGTGCTTCACATAATGGCCGCTTTGTTTCAAGCGGATTGAAGAATTCATAGTTTTTTGAGCGGTGATCGAAAAAGTATCAGAAATCGAATTTCGTGGTTTGATTGCTAATTTCGATTGTTTCTGTTTCAGGTAAGTTGAGACGTGAATCCATTATCTAAGTTGAGGGATAACGCCGGGAAGTTAGCGTTACTCCAACTATTCGATTGACTCTGTTCCATGGTAATTGTAACATTTTTACATGTAATCAAGGTAACCGGTATGTTTACATGTTAAAGGATTATGAGTACTTCCATGAATTTTTTCTATTTCTCTTATGAATCACTGAGTTGCTTAACTAGTTCTTATCGGTTAGAATAATGTAACGAAATTTATAACTTCATTTGAATGAACATTATCTCTTCTGTTGTAAATGCGACAGCCTTAAGCATATGTGGACATGTAAAAGGCAATAGCCAAGTCCCCACTTATTTTTGTTATTTAATAAGACGAAGAATAATTCCTTACTTAAAATCGCCCACAAGGTCCATGGTTTGTAGGCGTGCATAAACAACCCAAGTAAATTGGTTATGTATAATGGCATATTCTAGATAAAAATCAAACGTTGCGACATTACTAAATCCCATCTGATCACTTTAATGTAATGACGGTAATCACAATAATTGTTCGAAATCGCTTAAAAAGACAAATGATGAATAATGGGTTGGGGTTAGACCTGTAATCAGAATTTAATAAAGTGCCGTGTATTGTATCTCATCCGGTAAGACCGTTAAGTACCTAGACTGCGGTTTATGCTCGGCCGCCATGATTTCCTACAAGAATAAATACTTTGACCAAACATCTGATAATTGAGTCTACCATTATGGTGTCTGTTACCTAGCAAATAAGGCACATAACTGCTTCTATTCTTCCTATTCTTCCCATTTATTCCTTAACGTAACAATTTCATATCTGTGAAATATTAGAGGTTTAGTGTAAGAGTCAATTCTATTTCAGTTAGCCTAGTTCTAGATGAAAATTCAAAGTATTTGGGTTGTTCTTAAAATAAATTCTGGAAACAGTCCTTGGTGGTCGATTTTGATTTGAAAAAGGTAAGTGCAGCAGAGGTCCGTTTAAAATTACAAGACCGGTGCAGTAGAAAATAGAAACAGAGCATGTAAAAGCAACCCTTCGGAGCACACGTGTGCATCATTATGCGTAACCCCAGAATAAAAGAGTGAAATGCGCTATAGAATTCGTAATTATCGTAATTGCTTTGTTTAAACGAGTTTGGACTTAAATACATGTTAGTGGATACGAAAACTAAAAACACGAAGGTATAATTGCTATATGAAAACACCCTGTAATTATAGCGCCCAAAGCGCGGTTGCTCTCTATAATATCCAAATAAATCGAGTTCTACAATAATTAATATAGATAATTAGCGTGGCCCCGAAGGCACACATTTTCGATCACGATATTGTATTATATTAGTTACATCATTACTATTTATAACTAAATTTACTTTTTGTTGAGTAAAAATCTGTATGTTTAGCTTTTATTGCGTTGGTGTCGTGAGGTTTCCTTGGGGCTTTACTTCATTTATTTCCTTCTTCGTTTTGACGTGAAGCTACTTGATACTTCCTTAATTATCAATGCGATTATAATTGTACTGGAATTGAGAAACTCTTAGCACATACAGATGCACTTTCATACCAATTGACTTAAATCTCGCATTAAAACTAAGAAAATTCTTGTGCGAATGCACATTTTCATAATTTAAGATAGTTTCAAATTCCTAAATGCGCTTTCTTACATTTTCATTTTTTTTTTTGGTGCCATATTTAACACAAAACATTTTGTAGTTTGAGTTGTTTTAATGCGTAATGTAGGTCAGTAATGTTGGCGTTTGTGTTTCCGTTTTATCTAATAAAAATATCTAATTTACTCCTATCAAGCTTAACGAGTGCAAATTGTGACCTCGAGTATTTGTATTTTTGGATGTTATGAATAAAGTGTGTGTCAACGTTCAGCCCAAGGTGACTACCAGCGGTTCTCAAAATCTTAAAATTGTTTTTTAATTTAAAAAAAACCTTTAATCGTTGGTTTCATGTCATTCTATCCTTCCTTTCAGTGACAGTTAAAAGTACATGTTCAAGTTAATACTGTTTTTTAAAGATGAAACGGACCACATTGAATCTTGTTGTTATTTTGGATTAAGTTTAGTTTCTTGAATGATGTTCTCACTCTCGACCGCTGCATTCGCGTCATTGTTAATTAAATTTCTTACGCAACTATCGTGGATAAGAACAATTAACTTTATGCTCTAATCGCCATCGTACAACAAGATCAGCATATTCCATCAATCAATGTGTTTTCTCTCTCACAAAAAATATTTAGTTGTTGACGTCAGCCATACCGACCGCCTTGAAAAACTTATTCCTACGGTACATTAGCATGAAAATTGTGTTTCTATTGTAGTCTGTTGTTCGAGTTTATTATTAAACTGGAATTTCCAGAATTTAGAGATATTAATTTAAATAGCCATCGCGATGGACCGTGTTTTATGCACAATTTTTTCAAAATTGTTCAACATTCTGGTGACAGTTCGAAAATTTCCTTTCGTTTATTGTTCTAACTGTCGCGGATGATTAAGTTTTCAGTTTTAGAACTTGAAACTGGTTGTGGTTGAACCTTCATATGCATATAATTTTACTCAACAAAAATGTTTGTGAATCAAGTCTCAATGTGATACATTCTTTAAAATGCGATAATAGAACCGACAATATCATATTCTCGATGATGCTTTCTTGACTTGGGGAATAGTGGTGCCAATTTTAGAATATCGCTTCACTTTTTTGCATAAAGTCAAAAAGAAACGGTTAACGGGAGACCCAATAGTACCTTGAAATTGTTGAAAGCAAAAATTCTGTATTTCTAACGGTTTTCACTCAATTACCTGCTTTGTTTAAAAACGGATTTGTAAGCACGTTTAACCTTGTGAAGACATGCTTTTTATGAAGATCCCTCGTTAATGGGCGAATGTTTAGTCGGATACATCGTAATTTTCGGCAACTTTTTAATGTTATAATTGACGTGTTGGACGTGGATAAATTCGATTAGGTTGATGCTAATTGAACGGATCTATACAGACCTCTTCTGTTAAAAATTATTGATCTAATGATCGCCAAGAACCACAACATGCAGTTTCACAAACCGGTTCCAATCGCCAAAAGTTGGGATGTTTTGTTTCAAGCTCGCTCTAGACTGCGCTGAAAAAAGCAACTCGAATCACTCCTCTCCTCCAACTGAAATAACAAACATGTGGAATGATAATTACAGCTCTCATTGTCAGCACCAGTAATTAGTGGATGGTACTGATCGGGAATAACAAAGCTAATTTTGAATTTTTATGTAAACTTGAGCTTTCACTAGTTATTCAAACGCCATTGTTACATTTCCTGTGTGAGTCAGGGCTAAAATTACAGTGATGCATAAATGAAATCACAGAAAAACCAGGAGCAACCACCATCATCAATTTAAAAGTCCAAACTGGTCGGAAGGGGATTTCTCACAGGGACTGACGACAGTTTTCTCTTGTCACATAAATCAATTTAATGCCAAGTTGTAATGTCAGATGTAAATAAAAGTACTTGTTCTTGGAAATAAACATCGCGATTTTGTACAAAAACCGTAAAGTGTTTTAAAGAATGTAAACAGCACTTGTAATTAACATTAACAAGGAGTAAATCGCTTCTGTTCTGAGCAATGTTTAAATTTCGTCTATTTTACGACCGTTCATGTTGAAAAATGCGGTTGCGTTAACATGACTTTGGTCGGAGCAATCTTGGACGATTATTCAAAATGTTTGAGTATTTTCCGGGTCCATTTGGAGAAATTCGGTTAAGGTCTCATATGTGTGATCAAATTTGTCATGCTCCAGTTACATTTTACTAGAGGCATGGTGTTATTGGCCTAAAATTGAATAATGGGCCTTATCCGATACATAATGAACTTATTATGGCCAGATTCAATGACAGGTGTTATCAGCATTCACGCCTTACCTCATCGAATAGATTTGCGAATTGTGTTTTAACAACAAACCATTGTGATTCCTAATTACAGCTTTATGCTAATGGCTTAACAAATTCGTGGAAACTTAACGCACCGGACTTAATCATGGTATTAGTAACGAAAAAAACCGCATTTCTTATTTATAGCGTGTCATAAATCGATGAAGATTTCTAAATTTAAATGGTGTTACAGTTGATGAAATGATTATAAAACAGTAAGGATGGTACTAGTTTGAATCCAAACAACATAATTCAAGGTGGAACGAATTGATTCGTGGGCAATCTATTAGAGTAGAGTTTCGCTTGTTAATCGCTTTTGGCCATCTAGCTGATATATTAGTGCAATTGAATAACAATAGAAGATTGTTCAACTAGGGTAGACAAAGATCGGTATCATGGCGATACTGCGAGCAAATTTTTTGTTGGTGATACTGCCATGACGGTATGGTATGGATATATCCCGTGGCGTAAATTTTAAAATGTTTGAGAGCTTTGAAAGCGTTCATATATATACAAATTAGAGCCATAAATCACAATAAGAAGCGACGTTGATTTATTTGAGGGAGATTGCGGTTATATTTTTCTATTTAACAATTGAGAATGAGATATTTAAATAATGAAGCGCAAGCGTGAGTATTGTAATTACCCATTGTAACCAACCACAAGAGGTGATTGTTGGAATTCGCAATTTCCAAATGTAAACTTTCATGATAATTTACCCAACACGTTGTTAAAGAATCAATACCTCATCCTTAATTAGTGCCTTGAAAAGATACAAATTATTGACTTTCTAACACTCCTTTAAGCACACGTCAAAGGTTATTTCCGTCGATCTGTAATCATCAGAATTGCAAAAAATGAGCCACTTATTAATTTAGAAATTTGCGTTATTAAATAATTAGTGTGCTAGCATTTTTTCTCATTTAAGACGTAAAATTATAAATCACTCACAAGCTATAGACAATAACGTAATATTAATTGTGTAACCTCCCACTTCTGATTTATGCAAGCCCGTGTGGGATACTCATCTTTTTGGTATTGTTTATATTGCAGACAGACACAAATTTCAGAATTTTAGGTTGCATCACAGTTATGTATACAGACATGCGAAGAACTCGAGTATGCATCAAATGCAGCATGTTTTGAATTCTTTGATCATTGAATAGTTACGCAATTGTTTTGTTTTGCATATAACAATGACACTAAATCATGTGAACAGCTGTCTGCATTCAACAACAAATTTTGAGCGATAAACTATCTTCTTTTCTGATTTTTTCCACAAAGTGTGTTATTGTATCTCTATATGTAAGCGTTAGAAGAATCATTAGAGAAAGTAACAACGTTAAAAATGTAACGTTCACAAATAAAATATGACAATTTCACGGCACGCCTAACGTTTCAAGTGCCATGAAACTGAATGTCACATTTGTCAAATTTACGTATTTGAACTGGTTTCCTTTTCCTGCCATTATTATTATTAACTCCTTTTTAAAACATATGAAGATTGCTTGTTTCGCTAGTTACAAAAGATTTAGCTTTTGGTTTGTGTTATTTATTGTTATTTCTAGTCACGTTCCAACCAACATGTGAGAATTAGTGGTATGAATATGCAAATGAAATAAAAAAAACATTGACATGAGCTTGTTGAGACAATTAGGCAAATTCATTAGAGATAAATGCGAAATCTAAATTAAGATCTTCGAAAGTTACGAAATTCTATTGTTACCATTTTATTATTCTCTATATTGTATTCGTATAATTTAAGCTGCTTTTATACCATACCCTACTCCACTATACATAAATTATCATAGATTTCAACCGTGATACTTTTTGTGTTAATTCCATTAAGAAATATGTATTGTTGTTTTATTATTCATTATTCTACCTGTTCTACGGCCTTGCGTTTGTTGACTGTGCATTCAGGTGGTATTCTTTTACATTATCAAAATCAGAGAAATTTTGTGGTAATTTAAGAAAAAATTTCTCTTATTTGCGAATTAAGTTTAATGATAGCATCTATAACTCCTCGGTTTTTTTCGAAATAAATTACTATTGCTTGAATAGCGGGAATTTTATTACCATGGGATCTAATGACGTGATTGCCCACTTCTCGTAGATGTTAAATTTTTCTACACCTAATAATTTACTTACTGATGTTAGTTTCTACGCCGAACTAGTTAATACTCAAATTATAAAGTAATTTGCTGCGATATCAGTTAGCTAAGATTTTTGTTTCGAACCCTGGTGTTATTGTAACTGTTTTGAAACGTCAGGAAAATTCGTTCCAGATTTGTAAATAACAAAAAAAACATCAACAGGAACTTACGTCCCATCAATTTTCAAGGAGGTTAAGGTCAGGTCTGGTTGTTAACTATATTAAATTTAGATTATTAGATAACATATTTTGTCGGCATTCTCTTGTTGTCTGAACCGAAACTCGAAAACCTGTTCAATTTAGCACTGTTATTAGTGAAAAGAAATCCTCCACGGTGAGTAATGCGATCTTGTTAGCACACATGGTTTTTCGTCTAGTTGTTGGCGAACAAGTTCACCGTGTTCATACTTGCTCGGCTTCTCCAGCAAGTGCTCGCTGCGGCAGGCCATTATCACGCCAAGCTGGTATCTCCGATGCAGATTCTTTCATCTGTTTTTAATAGTTGTACATAAATATATAGCTTTCATCAATTAATGTGTTCTCGCCTCAAACTGACAATATTCAAAATTGATTACCTTCTTTTCTACAAGCTATGATAGATTGAATCACACTTCACTAGAATTCTAGTCATTTACGTTTTTTTTTTTGTTTTTGTTTTATGTTGTTGGGTCCAACAGAAATGAAAGTTGCGCGTATTTTTTTGAGCAAAAATTACATTAAGTGTTTTTAGTAATGAGCTGTCAGAAATTAAATCTGCGAATAAACCATTAAAAGTCTCATTTTTTGCCATTGCAAATCATGCTTGGAAGGGGGAGGTAACACACACCAGACATTCTTAATGACGCTGACATAATTCCAACAGTTCGAAGAGAAAAAATTTAATTTAACTGAAAAACCTCCATTAAGGTCAGCATTTTTGCCACCACAGAAGCATTCTTCTTGCTTCGGTTTTGCAGTGGATCCACTTCCGTGCCGCTCGTGTGTTTTGGTGCTCTGTGCGTGTGTGATGTTTTTAAAAGGTATAATTAAATGTTTCACAAAAACTTCTTGGAAAATTAATTATATTTCGCTGGCATTGGTAGTCAGTTGATAACACTAATCGAGTTAGTTTTTAACAGTTTTGATTACAGGCAAGAAGTTGGGAGTTCAGTTTATTGTGGAAAATTGTTCATGATTGCTTGGAAATGTACTTTTTCATGTAGAATTAGTCGTAATTAATAGTTTTGTAACAGCGATATTAATTTTGATTGAATAATCATGTCACAAACTCTCATAAAATTCGTAAAAAAGTGGCTTCCCTGTTGATTAAGTTGTTAAGCTACGTAATAAATTAATTGTTGAAAATTGTTAAAGCAGCCATCTGGAAAATTGATATTGAATATTTAAATTTATTTATAGATGGATGCATGTATCATCATTACTGTTGAAACAAAAAATGAAATCACTGAAAATTTACCAATTGATTTGAATAATTCATCCATTACGATGATAGTTAATTTGAACGTAATTAGTTATTGAAGTTAATCCAATATAATTAATAGAGAGTGATAAACTAACTACACTTTAATGAGTGTTACTGTCTTTCATCAACGTTTTACGATAATTTAAATTGTTTCATTCAACATGGGACGTAAGATAAGAAGCTTTTAAGTTAATAACTTAATGTTTAAAAGGGTGTGGAGTGAACAGTTACTCCGATATTGTTCCAAGTCCGAGATAATAAAAAATAGCATTACCTTTTTATGACATGACACGAAATTCCATTCTCGCTTTATCTGATCCAACCAAGATATATCTCCCTTGTGCGCAAACCAAACAAAACCTTTTAATACTGTAACAAATATTAATGCACTTTATAATTCATTGTTAACAGTTCAGCCATTGGTATCGGCACTTGGTGCAAGCTCAATCAAGTATATCATGTACCAATTTTTTCGAAAATTTATAGCTTTCTCGTTGTTGCTTTGAAGTAAGCAGCCATAAATTATCCATGGATGCAGTACAGTTTAACAAACTGTCTGCATTTAGTGGAATCACGCGCTGTAGACAGTGATTTAATAACATTCAACCCACTGTAGCATTAATGAAAATTGCTAACCCCTGGAACTTGGCAAAGTATAATCCTACTCTTGCAGGTGTGTCAGTGCCATGAAGATATTAAAATCCAAAGGCAATCTCCAACAATGGAAGTTTAATTCAGCTTAACACACCTAAAAACGCCCAGTATAAAAGATACAAACACGTATTTACCCAACAATAACGCAAGGCGCTAAACATCACTTATTGAGGATTATTCTAAGAATCCCATACAAATAAGGATAGCTTTAAAATTATGCTTAAGACAAAGGATTTATTAGCGAGTACGTAAACGACTCCCACGTGACCGACTCGAATGTCTGGCACGAGCCCCTCTTTTTAACTCTTTCGTCTTACATTGAAGATGTGTAGTTTGAATTTTAAAAGACACCTGGTGCTACTACTCTTCAGCCCATGCTACAACTAGTAAACAAATATTACGTTGTTAATATTAATGAATCGTTTAATGCAGGTGAATGTTTTACCAACTAGTTCTTGAGGAAGTACCATCACCCTTTTGTGTGAGGAACATAAATATTTGAGAGTTTGTATCAGATGAAGTGCAAATTTAGAGTGGTAAATTGCGACACTTAATTAAATTAATCACAACGGAAGGTGCCTCCGCTATTTCTTAAGTGTTGGAGTAATAAGGGTAAATTACGTAGTCTCGCATTAGTCATTTCCGATCTAGTTTAAGCAAGGGATAAATCACAAACTTTATTGGCTAAATGCTTGAATACGAATTAATCAATTAGATATATTATAGTCGTAAAAATTTTAGTCTGCATGCAAACGAAGCATATTCAGTGAGAGCAAGCAAGAGGTATATACGTTAAATATGCACATTTTGGAACCATAACCACAAAATTTTTTCTCGAGGAAGATATGAAAATTTATTTAGAAAATCCAGATTACGTCCTAGCACGGAATTAACAAAATCGAGGCGTGGATAAATTCACATTGTAAAAACAAACATGTGGATAGCTACCTACTTTTTTAAAAAATTGAGATAACCCCGTTGACCCTCTATCTGCAAGAAGTTGTGTATTCCGAAAGCTTATCTCTTCTGTTATAAAATGGTAATTGAAATTCAGTTAGCTTTGCCTATTGTTCGTTCGGTCGAGAACATGCATAATGTGTAATTCTAATTAATTTTTTTACCGTAAATGGAATACTGAAGTGCTATTTAATTTTCAAAAAATTGAAAATCTTCAAAACAATTCATTTTAGAATGAAAGAAACTTTGTGCAACATATCGTATCCATGGTTCATGATTTCAGTCCGCCGGGCTTCCTGACTCGACGTGGGAAACTAATCCAGCGGAACCAAACTAAACAAATAGAAGAAGACACCCTTATTTTTACTTCAACTTAGAGCGTTATCACAGAAACGAAAGTTGTAGGCAAACCAACTGTTCTACCAGGTGTTCAGAACTTTTTTTTTTTTTTTGGAAAAATATAAGCACTGTAGAGACATTGTCAGTAATCTCAACCGTAACATATCACTTTCAAAACATAAACCCTAACTGCAGATGTTAATGAGGGAGCACACCCTCACTTTTTGATATTTTCCATGACACAACCCTTTTTCTTTAAATAGTTTGTCCATAAACAAAATTCCGATTTGTCACGATCATGATAGATGATAACATGTCGCTCATCTATCATCGTTACCAGTTGTCATTGGTTGCATTAATTGGTTGCACTGCTTTCTGATTGGAGCTAATGGGAGATAAGAGCAGTGAGATTATGATCACAAACAAACATTAGTCTATAAATTAACGTTTTGACCTTGAAAGTATGTCGTTATCAGGAGTTTCCGTATTTTTATTTTATAGTAAAACCGTTATCGCGGATTTGGATGTTTGGAGGGGTAACAATTGCGGAAACCTGTTGGAAATTGTGTCCAAAAAACTAGTTATAGAACGTCCTTGAACAGTTGGCGGCACGCATACAGAATGATCACAAAACCTACCATGAGAAAAAAGGTTGCAGGTAGCGATACGTCAAGAATTTTGATTGGCCAGGATGCTATAAGGAGGGAACCGGTCCAGGGAGGTCTATTTGATTTGCAGGTTTAGTCCGTTACGTGGTAAGCACTAATATGATCATAAGATTTTGAAAAAGTTGTTGAGAATGGGACCATTTCCTCACCATGACAGTGTCGGTTGCTTCGACTTAAGCGAGACAGGAGACAAGATAACGGCTTTTTTGTGTTTAAGAGATAAGAAATAATTTTCGAAGTAAACGTTTGAGTGTTTAAGCGATAACGATGGAAATAAAAAATACATAAACAGTCTTTAATCTACATATGATAATAGAAAACTGAAAATGAACCTATTCACAAAACTTTTGTTTACACCCGTGTCTCGATGATAATAACAACCTCAAACAACCATCATATTGAAAACATAACTTCCACAAGTTCCTGAAATAGACGAACTTAATGCTTGGTTTAACTCGCATAAAGCTGAAGAATTTGATGAGATCTGTGTAAAAAAGAAAATGATTTTTCTTCAGTCTTGGTTTGCTGTTAGTGGCGTATTAGAAAATAAAATTGTCTCAGCTGAGAGATGAAATATTTCTATCAGTTTTGCGTCCGCAGATGGCTTGTAAGCTTCAAGAACTGAATGCTAATGGTCAAGTGTGCAAAAAGTAAAACTTTGAAGCAAGTAACGTTTAAAATAACTTCCTCATGAGACAAAGAAGAGCTGTCCACACTCGTAGATTATATCCTTCGAGTCCATCGCCTCCCATCAGAATCAGCTTCACTCTGACTTAACTAAAGTAGTTAGTTAATTGCTGATAATACAGTGTGACTTAATTACCAGTGTATAGAATACGGTTATATGCGTTGTTTGCTTATCGCGATTTTAAAAACCGGAACTACATCAAGTTTTCTTGGAATTTTTATAATTTGCATTTTTTGATTAAATGGGGGAGAGCTAATTTTAATAATAATACAATTCTACTGTTTAACGTAATTTTATGAGAGTTAATTCGCATCCACTTGGGAACATGAATTGCAAGTTGGTGTTATTGATTTAGAAGTTACATAATTGTTCGAAATAAACTCGGTAAGTGATGTTGCATTAGAATCAAGTAAATATTTTTGAACAGCAATCAAAAAGCAAACTAGATAAACTCTTAACGTGTGTGTATTATTAAGCAGAAAGTTGGTGTCATTCTAAATTAAATTACTAGATTTAATTCATTAGTTTCTGTTCAGTAGTTTGCGCCACCCAAGCTTTTGCTGTACAGGATTCTCTTGTTGATTGTTCAGTTTTAGTACTTGATTTTTGTGGTGTCTTGTTTATTGACTTTTTACCTTGAGAATGACTTTCGCTTGCTTATGAACGTCAGCACCTTCTGAAACGGAATGATCATTCCTTATCAAAGCGAAAAAACTGATCGTTGTAACGACATTGATTGAAAGAACATGTATTCTAGTATTGTTATTGCAATCAAAAATGCTAATATAGAACACAATGTGAAGTAGTTTCTCTTTGAAATTGCAAGCGAGCAGAGGCAACTGTAATTATGAAAATTTCAAAATTATTATAATTGGCGTTAAAATTTCTCTGTCTAATAATGCACTTTCCAAAGTTATCTATTTATATAACTGAATGAAATGAATTTATAAAATTTTGTTTCTTTGTAGACATCGGAAGGACAATTGTTAAAATTCCACGCGCCCACAAAAAATTTCAAAGGGGCAATGACCCAACAACCATTAAATGTTTTATTATTCTATAACATAAGGGACGTGTAATGTATTTTTGGGGTGTTGATCGAAATGAAAGTGTAATTATAACATATGGAATGTATTCGGTATTTATTGTTTCCCTCACCTCTGCTCTTTTTTTTTTTTTTTTTTTGAAAAATCACATGTATTTAATGACGCGAGTGAATCAGTTGTGAATATGGAATCCTTAGAATTGTAATTCTTGACCCATATTGGGTTTGTCCATTAAGTTTCCTATAAGATTTCGACTTCCCATGTGTTTCAAAAATTTTGCAATCGTGAAGAGAGATTCACTTCCTAATTAATCCAGAGAAACTCACAGTATTGCAACTAGACCTAACATGGTAGTTAAACTTGGATTAAAATAGACATTC
Organism: Asbolus verrucosus; assembly: GCA_004193795.1. Taxonomy (NCBI): domain Eukaryota; kingdom Metazoa; phylum Arthropoda; class Insecta; order Coleoptera; family Tenebrionidae; genus Asbolus; species Asbolus verrucosus. The sequence goes on along the minus strand of QDEB01029642.1, from coordinate 26,681 downwards.
ATGCCAAAGAAGAAACGTTTTCTAATATATTATTTAAATCACAATCGTCGGTTGCAATGTTATAATTTACAAACCAGAAGAAAGTAATAAGTTGTACGTTATTCAGTATAAACCATTAACTGGTGTGTTTTCGTCACGATTTTAATAAATTCGCGAAACATATATTTCAATAATAATTTTTTGACGGAATGTATGTTGTCATTGAAGGTTAATTTTGCTATTTGTTGCAGGTGCTGCACCGGGATATTGAAAATCACGGTAAAATAGTGGGTTCAGTGGTAAAGTTGTGCAAGAGACCCGATGCAAGTTGCAACACTGTCAACGTCCGGCGAATTGCGAATGGCCTCGAAAGGCGTTGGCATCTCCTCTTCCTGCGATCTTTAGAATGGCAATGTTACCTGGAATCCTTATCTAAAAAAGAAAATTGCAGGGTAGGTATAAAGATAAGAGTTTGCCCCGCTACTCGACATTCTTCAGTTTATAGCAGTGCAGCTTGCGAAACAGAAGCTTGCTTGATTGTTTTGCAATTACCACCGTGATTAATTGATTTACAACTTTTACATTTTATGACGGACCATCTTGTTCAAATGCCACCTAAAAGATCTAAAACCGACAGTAAACCATTGTATCTTGGCAAGATCAATGACTTTTCCAGTAGCTATTGTTTGCCAATGTGTTATCTTTTTTTTTGATGTGGCGCAACTTGCAAGGTTGTGTGGTATTCGATCTGTGACCGTTTGTCAATTTTTTCCAATTATTCATGGTGCAAAATTTTTTCCCAGTGAGACTTGGCACTTAACAGGTTAATTAAAAACTGTGACCTTATAATTTCTTACATTATCACATGTCTGCAGATATTTTTAGATGCAACACATCATCCACTCATTAATAAATTGCCAAAATTTCACTACATAAATCGGTGTCCTTTATAATTTTAGCACTGATGTCACAAATGTCCTAGTACTATTTATAGTGAGTGCTTCGAGATTTCCGTTCGCTCTCAATCACCTTGACTAATGCAACCAATAATTTTCATAATGATACAGGGTGTTCTCTCGTAATTGAATTTGCTTTTTATACAGTTGCGCTAAAGATCACCTTTTATAACATAATTAAGGAGCGTGAATTCTCTCCAGTGAACCTCAAATTTCCTGTTCTAGGCTGTAGCTGTTATTACTTTTGTCTTTCATCGAAACGTTCTATTTTTCCTTGCTCAGACGGTGTTACAATTTACATTAGTCAATCACGTTTTGACTTCAGTTAACGATCAAACTAATTCTGCAGACCGAATTTAGTTGTTGGCCTCAAGACATTACATTGAAACTTAGCACGAGCTCTTTATTACGAGAAGCACGTCTCAGGTAGTGTTTGTAATTCGATGTTATTAACTTGTCCGTATTTGATTCTCTTTTGGAATGCAAATGAATCTAATGACGCATCATCACATTCATTTAAAACAGATGTTTTAATTCTATATATATAAAGATTTCATATTGTTCAGATAAGAATTTACTCATAACTGATATGAACTTAAGCTTTAAGATAAAATAAACAAATATATCAACGTTATGTTAAATAAACATATTAAATTAATAAAATAAACAACAACAATTTTATTGTTATCAGCTGTGATGTTTTATGCAGTCTTAAAGTAAGTGGAACGACACCGGGTAAAACATGGCCATTGAAGTTTTCAACATTTTTGGTTTAACTACAAAATGACGTAAACTGTATTTTAATGTTTAGATTTTTATTTTAATTCTAATCTTATTTAGAATGTTACTCGATTTTTAGATCATTTGCATCATTTTTTGGATTGGATCAGTTCGCTGTAGTGTCCTTAAAATTTAATATCGATGCCGAAGTAAGTAGTTCCTTTTAAATACACGTTTCACTGCATAAATTATTTGAACAAAAGCAGCAAAATACAATTACTTGAAACTTAAAAAGCGATAATCAGTGCGGAAACAAGTGCTTAATCAGTGAAAAAAATTATCATGATAGATACAGAGTGCTACAGATTTATTGGAAATGCAACAAATGGAAACAGTGCTACGAGCTAAATTTTCTATCGTGCAGGTGGTAGGTGCCGTATTCGCATTTCCAAAGCGATAATTTCATTTCTTGTGTACAAAATCGAAGATTGCAATCTTTAGTTGAGACCTAGATAACTGTCGGAGCTGGCTTAGATTGAATGAAATTAAGAGTTTAGGGTGGGCGGGAATCGGACCAGAACTGTTACGGAGTTTGTGTTACAAAATTTAAGATTAATTAACATTTCTATGCGTGCCAAATTAATCAGGACACTGGGATCTGGGTCACATTAGACCCGAATCGCGATGGAATGAATCCAATCACGGTGTAAGCTTTAACATCTTGACGTCGTCGAGGAAGAGAGCAAAAAAGAGCAGAAAACAATTCGGATTTTATGCTTCGCCTAACCTCTCGTTCTTCATATGTTGTAATGCAACGCTAGTGATTTTTATTTCGACGATTTCAACACGTTTCTTTCTATTTTTGAATCTGGGAGGCCTTCATCTCAGTTTTTTAAATTTCAACAATATTACCTCAATTTCAAATTAGTTGTCTTACATTTAAAGAAGCTAACGAAACAAAAAATGTTAAAAATTGGAAACATGGTTCTAAACCCACGAATAATTTGCATGTTCTAAGTTTCATTTAAATCGGTTTAAAGTTGGGTGAGCAAGTCTCAGAATTACCCAGAGTGGTACTGGTGGAGAGAAAAATGCCATGTCATTCGCTGCATCAAATCTAGAAGGTTATATTACAAAAAAAGTAAGATTTGATATTTAAACATTTGTTCCAAAGATGGTTTCAAGGGAACTCGAAGACATTGTAATTTATCACTACAAACGAGTCTCCATAGTTTTTAATAAAACAAATTTGTTGCCAAATAATTAAAATCTTGCGACATTAGCTATTGGCCTAAAATACTAATAATAATGCTAACAAAAAAAGTATTGGCCGATAAAACTAATCTGTTAAAAGAAGTTCAAAACTGTATTTGTCATTTGTCTGTTATTAAGTTATTGTTGTAATTTTTTTGATTAAGTGGAAACAAATCGTGATTGATCAGTTGCTTTTTGAGTGCAGTTATAAGTGTCTGTCGTAGTTTATTTAAACTTAAATTCAATATTTGACAAAAAAATAATTACATTTTAAAACAAAAACCGCGGAAGTGAAATGATGAAAAGAAATTGAAAGCTCGATAATAATCAATAACCAAATTTATGAAATTCCATTAATGGTGATGTTATTTCATTACATTATGTATGCGATATAATGAAGGTGTATCAGCTTAACTGGATAAAAAAGTGAGAGTTGGATCAATTTCTAATGTCACGCAGTGTAACGGGATTCCCAAAATTGTAGAAAGAAAAAATTGAGAGTGTGTGGTCATCTATATATGTTTGGTGCGTGAGTATTTGAATTAAGAGCGATGTCGGTTGAGATATGGTTTGACATTCGGACATTGACATGAAACGAGAACTGAATAACAACATGAATTACAAAATAAAAATCTCATTTGATGCGTGCCCAAATTGTGACAATTACTATAATTTAATTTTATTATAACTTCCGCTTTATTGTTGTTTCCTTTGCATTGGTCCGTGGCTTCAATTTCATAATTTTCCAACTCCATTCAGACAACTGCGTTTTTTTAATCAATGAAAATTTGAGAAATGTGCAGGTGTTCCACACTTTTAAACACCGATGGCTAAACCTGTGCATACTGAATGAAGAGGATTGATTGAAACAATTTAAAAAAGCTGTCAGTGGTGTCAGCTGCACCAATTTACATTTTAAAATTAAAATGCTAAATGCCATGACGTGAGGATGGCGTCATTGTTGGTGAATTTGTGGGTTAAAAGTTGGCCTGTTTTCTGCTTGGGGGGGTATGCCTCCAATTTTAACCGACGGCCTTGCTGCCAACAGCCTAAAATGTACTTGAAAAATCGTGGTGCTGGAGCGCCAATCGAAAATTCGTGATTATTGTTATCAAGCGACTTTGAGTTACATTTAAATAATTTCAAAATAATTAATTTGGCCGTGAAAACGCAATTTTAAGTGTCACAGTTCGTAAATGTTACGTGCGTGTTGAACAGTTTTTGTTTTAAGGCCTGTGGGAAGTTTCACAGAAATCAGCAGGTGACGTGTGGATTAAATTGCTTTTTCCATTTTCAAAATTTATTCGTTGCTCCTTCGCTTTAATTCATGAAACTTTTAAAATAGTTCAATGTAAACAGATAATTTTATTTTGCTGGCACACTGCATCATACTCCATAAGAATAACATAACTTTTTTTTCGTTGGTTTCCGGTGTGTCTGTGGGAATACTTATTTATAATCCGTGGATGTAATGTATATTTAACTATGGATATTGTGAACGTTTACAGATTTATGCCAACACTGCGCGTTTGGCAAAATGACGTTAAGGGCATCGCCCTAAATGTAAACAATAAAAATGTGTAAAAATAAATTTTATCACTCATCAAACAATAAAAAAAATCAACACGCTCCCGCTCTGTACGTTCTTTTTAGCACAGTTCAGAATTTAAATGAAAATGTACACAAATATATTTTTTTTGGGACAAAATGTGTCGTTTTTTTCATTTTGAAATCCAGAGGGGCTTAATGGGGTTTGAAAGATGAAACCTTAGATTAGTAGGCACAATATTGATCGCAATTTCCCTTATCAGTAAAATGCATGTCAACAGGTGAACGTGATGAATGAAATGTAGGCAGCCTTATTTATTTACTTTAAGTAAAACGGCAACTGTTATTGTTTGTATTCGTTTTGATGAGTTATTTAGTTTAATTTATGAAATATTGGCGGGTAGTCAAGGAAACAATATTTTTAACCATATCGATTGATGGAAGTGAACCACTTTTATGTATTTAATTTTTCATATTGTCTTCGGATCAGTTGTCATTGGGGGTTTGAGGTTGAGGGTGATATTACGTGTAGCATGGCTGCAAGTTCTAATTGCATTGATCCATTTAGGGGATACATTTAAAAACCTAATGAGTCAACTTGAACAGGTTTAGTGTTTGTTGACGTTGCTTAATCGCCTCAACTTCATTTATTTAACCAACAGATTTAAGTAATTAAAAGCGAAGTTAGTTGATTCATTCTCATAAATAATTAGTATGATCAAAAGGCAAATTAGCCATTGAATAAAGGAACAAAGGAGTTAACTCAGCTCGCTTTACTTGGAAAATAATTTAATTCTAATTTTGTTGTTATATAACTTTAATAGCAGAACAGGTCGGTAAAACTAAATTACGGTTTCATCAAGTGTTGCATGCATTATTCAATGTAGAGGACACGTGTTATCCCCTTTTATTATGACGACATTCGTTCAAAACAGTTTTTCCGGTAATACTACAGCAATCAAGTTAATGTTAATTTTTTTTTTTTCTTTAATATGGTATGAAAAGTAACGGAAATTGGCACTGTGGTAACGCATCTGCCAGTTCAAAAGTTCAACGACGTAATGTTTCTGTTCTAATTTGAAAAGTGTCAGTTTTAAAACGAGTCGAGCAGATTTCAAAAACCAATCGCGAACATGCTGTATATGGGAAGTTGATCCATCAGATTCCTTGAAAATACTCCCACTTGCCCACACTTCATGAAATAGATGGCAATCAAGCAAGTTTCAGGTTGAAGGCAACAATTTAGAACTCAATCCAAGTTTAAATTGCAAAACTGCATGTTGCGGGAAACTAAAATTTCATTTTTATTTAGGATATTGTAACCGTTCGGAATCTTGCGGTAATACGTTGTGAAGTCACGGAATTAAATTTGAATTAACAAAAGGTAAATCTGGAAAAGGAAATAAGTTTTTAATATCGCAAAAATATCGATTTTATGATAAAATATTTATTCTCGTTATCAAGTAGCGATAAAGATTATCCCCATTTGTAATATATTTATACTTTTTCAGAATACATCAACGTCGTCTGACGAAACCGACAGTGATTGTTATGAAGAACCAGTGAATAAGTATCCGCGCTTAAGTGGGAAAGATCAGTCTTTCACCTTCAACAACGAAAATAGAACAGCGATTGAGGTAATAATTTAAATTTAAAAATCCACATTGTTAAGGCATAGCTCCAGAAATAACCCTTTGTTCTCTACCGACTTTAAAATACCTAATTTGATGACATGTCAAAGCCATACAATTAAATTAATGTTAATGGGTGCAAAGTAAATTAAGTACTTAATAACAAAAATAAGAAAAGCACGAAAACGACATATTCCAAAAGAAATTTGAAATCAAGGTCAATGGTGGGACCTGTCTGGTTAACATAGTAATAATCATGTTCTGTTTCAGAATGATTTTGGGCATAACCAAGAAGTATTGGAACCGCCCATAGTATTTAAAGACGTAATGAACAAAAACGCTCGAAAACAATTTGCTCAAACTTGTGAAGATACAGTGGATGGTAATTTTTTCAGGTTTGGTGAAGACACATCACAGTTTACAAGGTGGGTTGTGCTTACTGCTAAATATGGAGCAATTTTTTGCTTTTTTTTTTTTAAATGCAGATCCAATCGAAAGGCTCCGAATTTGGGAACTTACTATTTCAAACACGAAGACACGGACTCAGATATGGATAAGGTGGAACAGCATTCCGTTATGTCGAAAAACGAAGTTCAGAGCACTCTGGAAGAAACCTCAGAAGAGGAATGGACTTACACGAAGAACGTCGAGAAAGTCGGTGCTGAAGTTATGGAGGTGAACGATGTACCAAAATCGAAGCCAATTCCGGAAGAAACAATCAGGAAACTCGTTTTGGGGGCAGAAGAATTAGTGAGTCCTGATAAATGCAGAAAATTGGACAGGATAAATTCAGTGAATAAAATGTCGAGAGTTAAGAAATGGCTGAGTATGGAAAAACCGGACGACAGTTGTGACGCTAGCGGAGAAGATGATGAAAGAGAATCGCAAATTTCTGAAGATTTTGACGAAAGTACGACCACATTTCGCGCCACGCAAGGTTATAATTCGCAAAACACATCATTCACTGAATTGAACCATTCGGAATCTACTCCTAAAATTAACTTACGGCAAAGAAAATACATCGCAAATCGCCCATGGAGTGTTTCTTGTATATCACAGCTTGACCAATCTTCTCCGACGAAAGTGTAAGTATTTTCTCAAAATAAAACCACAAAAATCTAGCTGTTGATTTTACAGAATACAAAATGAAATAACGAACTTTTCCATATCCGAATCCGCTCTACACAAACTAGCTTTAACGTCGAAAAATTTAGAAAGGCTCAATGCTGTCAGTGCTAACAGTATTGGGGTTAATGGTAACAATTCAACGTCATCTACCGTGGAAGAAAGCTGCCCTATTTTACAAGAAAAAACCTCGCCAAATAGAAGAAGAAGACTCAAAATCAAAAAGAAGTCATTGGTAAGAAGATAGTTTTCTCGTTACAGAATTGGGAAAAAAATCTTGGCCCAAACTGTAGTTTTGTTTCATGTTATTGTGAAAATAATTAATAAAAAATAATTAATTAACAATTAATAAAAATGTTTTCGTTGATTTCAGTGTGGAAAAATTGATTTACATGCACCATACAATCCACCCAATTGCAATCAGAAAAATCGAAATTTGTTGATAAAATCGGGTTCTTTCTCCGGAAGTAGCACCAAAATTACTTATAATGAACGACATACTTCAAGCGACCCGCCGGCTGTTGATTTGTACCACCAAGGAAAATACGAAACTTCAACCACTAGTGGTGCAGATAGTGAGGAAGACCTTAGCAAGCGGTAATTTAAAATACGATTTTGTCCTAACAAAGTTGTATATAATTTGTTTTACAGGATGCCATCTTTTAAGTTAGGTTCTAAGACAAACTACCTCAATTCTAATCTTAGGGATTCTAGTCCAGGAAAAAGCAGTTTAAATACACCAGAAGAACAGAGTAGTTCTTTATCTGAACAAGCAGCGTGGGACAGCTATCAGGTTTGTTTCTTTTTGCGTATTTTGGTTTGTACTAATTGAGTTGGTTTTAGGAGAAATATCTCTCTGAGGCTTACAGCGAAACGCACGATTCAGACGCAGCTAGGAAACTATTGGAGTTTGGTGAAGATTATAGGAATTTCCTCGACAGTCAGTCTGATTGGTCAACAAATCCAGATTTCTCGCCAACTTTCAGAAGACGAACTTTGGTAGCTTTTACGGCGCGTGAATCCGATAGCGATACTGAATCTCTTAAACAGATACTAAATAATTCAAGAGATCAACTGAATTATACTAAAAATATTTACAAGCAGCAGGTGTCTTTGGGAATTAACGAATATTTAGTAGCTAACGAAATAGTAAGTGTCTTAAGTTGTTAAAATGAATGCGAGTGTAATGATGGTGTTTTCAGGATGAAATGATTTCAACATGTGACCGCCATATTGATCTGTTAAATGACGTGGAAAAGTCTTCGGACGAACTTGCAATGTCTAAAGCAGACAAAGGAATTGTGGCAGGTAGGAATTGGTTTCCTAATCCATTTTCCTACACTTGGAGATCCCTGTCTTCTTTCCTGTTAAGAAAATTGTTAGGATTTCTCATATATATTTTTCTTAAAATAGGACGATTAAGTAAACTGAAAATTGTATAGACGTCAGTTTTTGTTAATAGTTTTATTTTTTGCATGGAGAATATAATTTTTTTTTTTTTTTGTATTCTATTTAAATTATTTTGCAATTCTTGCCTTATAACAGCATGATTTTTGCATTAAATTATTTTTGCTTACATTATGCTTTTTATAGTTCCTCGCCCCTTATCCCTTTTTTCTGGATCACACACCATGGTGAATTTTTACACATCTCCTTTATGCATGATCGCTCAAAAATCTTCCAATTTTTCGAGAAAGTTAAACAGGAAAAGCTAGGAACATATATTTTGCCATTGCAACAAAGTTTTATGTACAGAAAAACAATTGAAAATAGAACCGCGTATTTTTGAAATTTAGCAGAAAAATTCAAGGACACTTGTAAAGTAAATGTTTGGATTGTAATAAAACGTTCAAATTTAAAATGTAAAATTCGTAATGATGCATAAATTAGACGCCTACTGTTACAATACCCACAGATACCAGTTATAAAACATTCAGTTATAATAAGAAGGTCTATCTGTTACATTTGGAAGTTGCTAGAATGCAAATGATTGGTGACCGTTGATGTTATTTTAGAAATTTTAATTGCTAAGGTCAAACAGTGCAATGTGCTTAATGTGTAATCTTAAAAACAGTGAGAATCAGGTAGGTTTTAAATTTAGCTATGCTTCTTATCCATCATAATTTCACAGTGACATTCAAATATAATCAAACTAGTTTAATCATACCATAATCATAAATAATAACAGTTGATCAGTGTAGTAGAACAAATATATATTCTTGTTTTTCCTGTACTAAAATGAGAATAATTGAAACTGAATCAGCCACTTAACATTCCAAACCTTTTCTTTTTCAGAATTGTTGATGCAGTGGAACAGCTTAAAATTTAGCGTATTAAAAATGCAAGACCATCGCAATTTACAAAAGGACATATTACAGATGAAGAATTCTCTGTTGACCATTGAAATCCCCGGCTCTGATTGCATGATAAATTTAGGATCGGTGGATGATCTTCCCAAAGAAGTTGATTATTGCGAGGTAAGTTGTTTCTTATGAGTTGATTGAAAAACCGGTTCATTTCTTTTTGTTGATTGCTGAGATGGAGTTTATGTTGAAACTCCAGCACCAGCCAGTTTTATTTTATTCTCTATCCTAGTTTAAACTAGTTTCTCAACTAGCACGTTCACTTTTTCTCATCTAATGTGCGTAACAAAATAGAAAAATTTACAATTACGACTCGCTTAACATTTACATAGTCGTACTGTTCGCTAAAAAGCAAAAACTTGTTAATTTTTATTTATTAGTTACTTATCATAACGTATGCAAAGAATGCAACATTTGTTCAGCCACTTCAACAGTTCATTTTTTAAATGAGTTAAGTCATGTATTGACAAGGTGACTTTGAGGTTTCTACTGTATGCAATTTTTATATCATTTTGTTTGTTTCATGTACGTATTGAAAATTGTGTGTGTCACGTGTAATTGTAATTTGTCCAATAATTGTCAAAGAAAACAATGTTATATAAGCGGTTATTTATACTTGTACTGTTGCATGTTTAGTTCAAGAGGTTGGAAAGACATAAAAAATAAAACAAATATTTAACCACGTACCTCCCACTTAGCATCTAATATTTATATTTTCTATTTTTATTGCACGTATTATTATCAATTATTTTGATTACACCGTAAATAATAATTTTTACAGTTGCGTAGGTTATTGTTCAATTTTGTTTTTGTGATGTTTATTCATATTGCCGTAAAAATAGTGAAATGATAAACTGATAGCGTTAATACGTATTGATTGTACGTATTTAACTTACAGAACAAACATTGTTGACATCCAGAACGCAATAAATCGTTATTTTAGTTTTTATTTTGTAAACAAATTATCATTCACATTTTTTTCAATACGATTAGATACTACTTTGTTTCGTTGCTGTTATTTAAACAATAAAAATCGAAGTATGTTTTCTATCAATGAAAATGTAGATAATCTTTATTATTTTGCTTAAGTGCTAGATAAGAAAAAGTTTTGAAATCTTAAAAAAATGTAGTGCAATTAAACAAATTAAATAAAGCTTAAAAATTGTGAGTGTGTTATCGATTGCTTTAAAAAGAAAAATGGATAACGTAGAATATCTTTTTAATATTGATCTTAAGATAAGATCTTGAAAATGAAAAATTATTGCGTGCATGAGATGCAGATGATTAAAAGATTTCTGAAATGTGGTGGGTTTAAATAGTGGTGAAACTCTTTTATCAGCAATTTTTTTTTTTTTTTGAAAAAATCCTTTTTGCAACAAAGGGACATATCCATATCTCAAAAGAAAAGTTAAATTTAGGTGTGTAAATGAACTTAAATTTTAGTTACTGTTGTGATCTGTAAAGCTTAAATTTGAGAAAAATATAACAAAAAAAAAAGAATAAAAATAAAAATTAAATGTTATTTAACACCAGTAAGGGTTTATTGAACATATATTTTCATTTATTGTAGCATTTTTTTAATTAAATCGTTTAAAATCATTTTAATAAAAAATTGTGTCGCATCACTTATTTTCTTCCAGCATTTTTAAAATATGTTTCTTATGGTATAATTTAAAGCTGTAGGAATGCTTCAGTTTCAAGAATGCTATATTTAAAACTGTTTCAAAGTAAATAAAGAATACATAAAAAAATTCAAATTCTGAAGAATGTGATTTTTTCTTAAAGAAAAAATATTTCTATTTTGGTCTTATTTTTAATTCAAGAAAAAAGCCCATATAAAGACATTTTTAAAAACATTTTGCGGCCTGTTTTTCTTCCCAACAGAACTCTCACATAATTGTTACTATTACACATCTGTTAATTCAACCTAAAACCACATCATGAACTTGTTATTTTAAAATTTCTCTCCAGCTGCGATTTTTTTAAATTATTTTTTTACAAATCCTTTTACTGATAATACTTGCCAGATTATTACTTTCACGAAAGAAACCAAATTATTTAATTTTCTTTGGCTTATTACATAGTAAAAATTTAAAAAAAAAAGGTGAAACGTTTGAAGTTGAAACTTCATTCTTTTAAATCAAATGTCGAAATAGTGGGTCCAAAAATTATATTAAGTACAATAAGAAGCCTCGGTAAGAGTTTTTTAACGAAGTCTTGTATTCTTTTTAATATAAAGTAATTTATAATATTTCTTTGTGTAAAATACCGAGCAATCCAAAAGTCTTTCTATCAAGTGGGTCATGACATTAAAAACGTATGTCTTATTATTAACTTATCTTGCAAATGTCATTTATT